>JAPMUY010009493.1:0-117974 GCA_026901105.3 Galaxias olidus
TTGTCATTATGCGACATTGTGTGTAGAATGTTGAGGAATTTTTTTTATTTAATCCATTTTGGAATTAGGCCGTAACATAATAAAATGTGGAAAAAGTGAAGGGGTGTGAATACTTTCCGGATGCACTGTAGGTCAAGGTCATTGCTACTTTAACATGCAGATTTAAGATTTGCAGCTTGTGTAAATGTTTTCCATGCTTAAAGCTAATGAAGAAATAATTTGATTGCGCAAGGAATAATGAGACAGTTTCTTTGTATCATTCTTTTTAGTTTTTTCGATAATGTGGTCTCATGCACCTGTGGTTGTCTTTGATCTGTAATTTCGGGCCATTATAATTATAATCCAGGATTTATTTTTATTCCAAATGAATTGAGACGTCAATGCCTAATTTATTGGTTAATTTGAAACCCCTTTTTGCATATTTGTTTCAAGAACAGCATAATGTTTAACTTTGGTCTTTCTCTTTTACAGACTAACAAACATTTCTAACAAAGACTTGAGAAAACGATCAACGACCCCAAGATGAGCTGCATGTAGCAAAATGCTTGTAAAGTTTGATGGAATGGATTTAAGGGAGTGTAATACTTCAGGTGTCAAGTCAATGTCAGCAGATTTGGCAGTTGAGACCTCTAAGACTAGATCTATTTACAAATAGGGTTATGTTTGAGATTCATGCCTTTATTAAGGTATCTGACACATAGGTGGGTAGAAAAGATGAAGTGCTTTAAGATATTCTTTGCCATAACTATAGCGATCCAGTTTAATGTGGATGCAGATAAATTTGCACATAGACTTTGTACAGTAGTTAAAAGGGTCAAATCTGCTAAGAGGAATAAGTTGCGTTCCACAGACAGAGAGGCATATGACAAGTGGATCTTTAGTTTGCCAAATGAGATATCAAATACAGGAACCAAGTGTTCAAATAAGAGGATGGGAGGTATGATGATGCGAAAAAAGCCATCACAGAAAGATTACAGACAGACTGTTTTGGTTGCACTGCAGGCCAAATGTAACTGTTATAGGGAGGAGGAAGGCAGAGTAGTCAGCGAGTATAAAGTCAGGGGACTTGAGGCTGATGTAAGGATCAGTGGTGTCTGGTCAAAGTTAATCTTGTGTGGTGAGCACCTGCTTATACAGAATGCTGCAGGCTTCATTGACTGACCATAGGCAGGTTTTAAATTAGCAAGTTCGGCTCTCGATAGGTGAGCCTGCAGGTGCCAGAGTTAAGTTTGATAGGTTTGTCATAGGGAGTCTCCCTTATAAATATATAAATATAACTTATAAACATAGGCCTATGGTTAGTATACTTATGCTATTCAGGAGGTTTTCATGGATCTGGTTTGTAGCATGTTTTTTTTTTTTTGATGTAAACATTTAGGTTTTTTACATTCCTATATCATACATCCTAGACTGGTTGCCACAAATAAAATAAAAACATTAATACTACTGATTTTGTAGTTTTTCTTCCAAACATGTCTAACACCAAAATTAATTATTTTTTAACAGTTAATTAAATTGTTCAGTAGGCCTATTCATTTGTAAGTAGGCCTATGGATATAATCAGATCAGAGCCCTCAGTGAGAGGAGAGAGGCTGCAGACCTGGAGTCCAGGCAGATACAGGACCCTCAGGCAGCTACAGGCCTCTCAGGCAGCTACAGCAGTTTGAGGACCCTGTTACTACGCTGGTAGTATACTTATCGTCCAGTTGGTGGCGGTAATGCACCTTAAACTGGTTTGCGAACCGCGAAGAAATAACCAAAAAGAAGAAGACGAAGAAGCAGGCTACACGAGAAGACGAATAAACAGGCGAGCAAGAGGAATTTAATTTAAAAAAATCACTTAAAGAAGACAGGCGAGGGCCACAAGTCAATTCCCATTGGTTAAAGTTTGAATAAATACTTCATGGGTCACGAAAAAGTTGTCTCTTTCTTTCTTTTTTCCTTTCTGTTTTAGGAAGGGATGAAGTGTTTGTCATACATGTACAGAACATAATTCTACATAGCATTATACGAAGACAAACAATAGTGAGTAGTACAGCAGATATTTAATCAATGGTTTATAAAATTACACTGTATGTCTTGAGGGGTTTACTGTATATTTGAATTGAAACTACATGGATCACTATTGCACTTGGCTCCTGTGTATCAAAAAACCACAAGTGGATATAACTATATGCTAAAACACTAAGGCAGCCTTTTTAATCAATAGCATAGTGCAGCATATCTCATATCTTAATAAGCATACTTCATATCTCATTTTAATTTAACGTTTATATATAAATTCAAAAAAAACATTTCAATGTGAAGCTAAACAACATTTTGAAAAAAATGGTCAACATATATAGACCGTTATTAACGTGTGATCAATTCGTCAGTCTACAGTGGGTTATTCACTAAACAATCGCACAGTAAAGCTAAATAACCTTTTTTTTTAAGTGTAAAATCAATTTGTCTAATTGTACAGATGGTTATAATGTCTACGTTTGGACCGCATATGGTTATCTGTCAGGGTCCTAAACTGCATGGGGCCTGTATCTGCCTGGGGCTTGTGGCTGCCTGGGGCCTGTAGCTGCCTGGGCTACAGGTCTGCAGCCTCCCCCTATAGCTCGGTGAACCACACAATGCAGTAAGGTCTTGCCATAATGGAAGTGAAGATGGTATCTTGGTTCAATCAACAGCATAGGCTATACTTATGCGCTGGTTTTCTAAATCTATAGATTATTTATCTACATAAGTTCACTGTATAACAGAATAAGTTGGCCTATATATTTCTATTTTAGCATGGCATGATTTTAGACACAGATATGTTACCTAATGCATGCTATCGGTTTGTTTGTCCGGTACTAGGCTAGAATGTTGGAGTTACAAACTACAATACAAACTAAGTAATTTGACGCGATTGCTGTTTTAAATATTGTACCCTTTATTTAGGTAAACGGTTATGGAACATGTAAAGATAATGCGTTTTGGCTTTCTATGACTTCATTTGGCTACACGGCAGCAACAACTCTGCAAATGTAAAAACCTTCTTCCGACACTAAAACGGTCACTTTTTTAAAAACTGATAATTTATAAATATGTTGTTCCTAATTTTTGTAAGTAACAAAAAATTTGAACATTTCACTGTTTAATCACTTGATTTAAAAAAAGAAAACTGAAAACACGTGTCCTGCCTACTGATCAACACAATGTAAATCAGACAAAGATCGTCTTTAGCACTAACAATAAACTAGCGTCTCCTAGCAGCAACGTGATGACTTCACGCATAAACAAATGCTTCTTAAAAGGCACAGAACACATATATGGGATACGAATACACACGCAAATCTCTTGATCGATTCAATTCTTAATGAAGATTAACATCCCTATTCAAAACAGTTCAATAATTTTTTTAATTATGAAGATTTATTTGTTTCCCTGGCACAAAAGGGGGAATAAATAGCAAAAACAAAATAGGCCTGAAAACATCCGCATCGGTATCGGCTATCGGACAAATAGTTATTTTAAACATCGGCAAACAATCGGTGCATCCCTAATTCTTGTTTTCAGTACTGAAGGATCACTACGTATGTTATTTATTGTTTATCTAGGTCTTAGTAAATTATAGTAAAGTATGCACAAACTAATACTAAAGGATCCAAGAATGCTCTAATGAAGCACATTTGTACTTTAATAGTTAATAATAATAATAATTCGTAAAGGGGGACAGACTTGTACATGGTTACCAATATCCCTTTCACACAGAGAAACTGGGTCTTACCGGGTCATTGAACACGGGTCCAACCCACGATGGACCCTTTCAGACTGCACTTTGGTCCTGGGAAAGACCTGCACTGCCACCGTTCACACACACACACCCCGGGTCTGTGAGTTACATCTCTGTACGTCACTGCTGAACAGATGCATTATATTCCAACATCATTGAAAGTGTATGTTTCTACCATTGTTATTGTATTTGGTTGATGGAGTGGAGATCGCGGTACACAGTGGTGACGTAGCAGACGTGGTGCTGGCCCCATTCAATAGCACACCCACTTTGTGATCAAATTATCCAGTGGTGGCTGGTGAAAAATATTCTAGGGGGCTGTGCCATATTCAGTCGGCTTCACCAACACAATTTAACATTAACTAAGAATACCAGTATTCTGCGAAATAGTAAGTGTGTACAACTGGGAAGGTGAGCCGCTCGCCCAAGACACATTTTAAAAACCCACGTCAACAAACGGGGTCTGCAGCGCAGTCCACTTGTGCTGCGGTTCAGGTTCTGCGAGCTAAGGCGGTCTGTCCAGTCACTGGAAGCATCACGTCCACATTTGCTCATGGAAATGCATTTTCTAGTTTATTTTATTTTTATTAACATTGTGCATCAAGTCATTAAGAGCAAGTCAAGTCCGACTCTTTAGTCAATTCAGCCAAGTAAAGTTATTTCATCTTAGTTACAACAATTTCTATCTGCCAATAATTAGTTTGAGCCCCTTCAGTCTGGTTATCGCACACTCCACAGCACAGAAACTGCACTTAAGGTTACCAATGATCTCCTCACCTCCGCTGATTCTGGGGCCCTCAACATCCTCATCCTGTTAGACCTTAGTGCAGCCTTTGACACAGTGTGTCACACACTACTCATTACTAGGCTGCAATTGTTAGGTGTTGAGGGCACTGCACTCTCTCTCTTCAGTCATATCTCAAACAGACATCAATGCATATCAATTAATGGATTCACTTTGATGCATATCCAGTCACACAGGGTGTTCCCCAGGGCTCCATCCTGGGGCCCCTCCTGTTCATAATCTATATCCTTCCTCTTGGTCAAATTATCAGACATTTCCACTTCAATTTCCACTGCTATGCTGATGACACACAGATCTACATCAGCACAACTTCACTCGATAATGCTCCACTTGCCTGTATTGAACACTGCTTATCTACAATCAACCACTGGATGCAGGAAAACTATCTCAAACCGAACAGCAATAAAACGGAACTCCTCTTAATTGGCACCAAACACACCCTAACTAAAGTTGGCAATATCTAAATCTCCATTGATGGTCTTACAGTCTCCCCCTCCCCTTTAGTATGCAATCTTGGCATATTAATGGATTCCACTCTTTCGTTTAGCTCTCATATCAATAACATGGTCAAATTATCATTCTTCCATCTTAGAAACATTGCTAAAATCCGACCATCCCTTTTCCAGAGTGCGGCTGCAAAACTCATTCACTCATTCATCTTCTCTCGTCTTGATTACTGCAACTCACTGCTTTTCGGCATCAGCGCAACCTCCCGCCATAAACTCCAATTGGTTCAAACTCTGCTGCTCGTCTTCTCACCTCTACAAAATCTTCTGAGCACATAACCCCCATACTATTTCATTTTCACTGACTTCCGGTCAGCCAGCATATCTACAAAATCCTTCTCCTCACCTACAAAGCCACAATTTTGCCCCTCCCTACCTCACTGAACTGCTCAAACCTTACCATCCTACCCACACACTATGTTCCTCTGCAGATAGAAAACTGGTCATTCCACAAGCAAAACTGAAGCATTTTGGGGAGCGTGCATTTTCTAGGGCAGCACCTAAATTATGAAACTCTCCCTCCTCTAATTCGGAATTCCAACTCGCTATTAATCTTTTAAACCCTCCTTAAAATCTCTTTTCACCTTAGCATACCCTAGTTAACCTTGTTTAGAATCTGATCCCTTTCTTTTACTGATACTATCCATTTGCTTACTTATAGTTAGAACTGTTGTTGCTGTCTGTCAAACAATTTAGACAGAAATAGTATATTTTTGTCATGTTTTCTATGGTGATGCTGATAAGCCACTTTGGGTGTTAGAAAAGCGCTATATAAATAAAATGAATTTGAATTATTATTATTATTATTACTATTATCATTAAGTCGCAAGTAATTTTTTTGACGACTCGAGTGTGACGAATCAAGGTCTCAAGTCCAAGTCCGGTAGGCGCCATGCAAAGCGGCATTTTAGAGTTTTTTTTCAATGACCTGCAATAGCAGTATACGCTTCCCAAAAGAGAGTATGTGAATGCGTAAGAAACCGGTAGTGTGGCATGAGAGCGTATGAAGAACGTAATTTCCGTGAGTCTCCCGCTCAATGCGTGAGAGTTGGCAGCGCTGATTTGATCCATGTTGGGACGGCACAAACAAATTCGATATAAAGGTTAAGCTATAGTTAACATGCAATAGCAATGTTAGCAGCAATAGTGCAACAACAACAAAACGTTTGTGGTACAAATTAAGATTTGTATTGTTAAAAGAAGTTTACACACTTCTGCTTATATTTCCGTCCCGGAAGATACGACCGCTTTTCATGGCCTCAGTCACAAATGGGCATGTTGTTAACTGGACAAGCAGCAGGTGTATGTCCAATCACCTCTGCTCGTTAAGGAGTGGAAACGGATTGCAGTTAAGCATTGTCGGACACCAAATACAAAACTTTATCTATTTGGTAGGCTTCGTCTAGGCATGCATGCCAAATCCTTACACATAGAGTATTGTCCTGCCTAGATAATAGTAGGAGTAAAAATAAGGTACTGTGTAACGATGCACCTCTAATTCATCTTACCGGATGGAAGTAGACATCTTCATACTGCTGAGTGAAGGTCATTAGCTCTTCAAGGGTCATGAAGCAGGTTTTCTTCACAGCTTCTAGATACTCCTCACTGCAGGATAAAGAACATTATCTATTATAGTAATTGCATTGTTGTGTCTATGTTGCTTTCATATCAGCCACAGTGCTTGTAATTGATTACAATTACTTATTAGATGAGAAAGTGATTTTGTGTGTCTTTGCATCTATCACTGAGGCTGTATCTGTACATACACATGCTGGTTTATATACAGATGAAGTGGATTTGCCAAACAAAGAAATGTCTGCAGCCAACTTGGCGAACACTTGCTTCATGCTGATGAAGGAAACTGAAAACAATGCCACACTTCCATCGAAAGATTCAACCATAAGTCTAAACGTGTAGGGTCAGGTATGCTCAAAAATTGTTCATGATTATTATCCATGTTGGTTTCGTTTTACAGTTTTGTTACAGCGTGATCAATATTTTTTCTTCCAGAATACACATTTAAAAGCGAGACTGACGTTATCACAACTTTATAAAAGTAGCGTTCTTCATAATCCGATGTTTAAGGAACCGTCAAAACCGTATTTTAGAGATTTTAAGGCCTAAAATTCAGATTTTGGGATTTAAGACTATTTAAGACTGAGGACCCGCGGAAACCCTGTTATAGAGAAGGAAAGCTTAGGGACAATTAAGTATCAAGGAGCCTCATTAGCCTCATTCAGAAGATGTAATGTTATGGTTTGACCACTCTTTCCTGTCTATATAAACTGTAAGCTGATAATTGGAAGTTGGAAGTTACACTAGGTACTCCCCACCAGGTTTAAATAAAACATCACTTTATGTAGGAAATTGTGTTTTTGTCCTTCTTATTCACCACAGAAGTGAATTTCCTTTACTACTCCAGCAATGTCTGACAAAATGTCCACTCTGGTGCTTTGGCCTAGTCAAGAAGCGCTTCAGAAGGACCAGTGGGGGCTACACTTGGTGTGACCTGCAATCAGAAATTGAAGTCCAAGAGTGTGGTGAAGCTTGTGTATAGGTACTCCAGGCACAGTACCAGAGCACAAATCCAGCGGCGGCTGGTGAAAAATATTATAGGTGGGGCTGTACCATATTCAGTCAGCTTCACAAATACAACTAGAAATGCATTTCCACGAGAAAATGCCGATGTGATTGCGTTTCCACCATCAGCAACCAGGCAGTGCGGGTGGCCAGCCCCCTAAAATAACCGCTGCAGCACTACAACATCCTCGTGTTGGTGGACAGTGCTGAACAGAACACAGGTGTAAATGCCCACTTGGGGCCAGTTGCAACATCTGACTTCTTCCATACATATAAATATTGTGAACTGTATGTTATATGTAGTCATATTTAAATTGAATGAGTAATTAGAAGACAGATATGTTTAATATATACAAGTTTGAACGGTCTATGTCAATTAGTCTGAGTAACAGAGACATGCAAGTGTTGCAACTGTCCCCACACTCCTCTACATCCTTGTGTCAGCTCAACCTTAATTTTAAGGCTTCTGGCGATTGTATCGCAAGTGGACAGCGCTGCATTAAATCAGCAGTAGTCTACTGTCTTAAGTGTTAATGCTTGTTCAATACTGATTATTTTACCATTTAAATGCATTTAAAAACAAACAATCTTAATGAAACTGTGCTGCCGCCTGTTTAAATAGCCTAGTCTATAATAGAGAGTCCATCGTACACCAATTTGGGCGGTGTAAAAAGCTATGAATCACTTATTCTGCTTAACTCTCTCCTCGTCATCAGTTATTTGTTACCTTAGTCTCTGTAGTCAAACGCCTTAACACAGACCTAAGATTCAAAGTTAGGAAGTCTCCATGGCCTTTGAGAAACTGCAGCTAAATCACACCATCAGTTACTCACACCGTGGCCGTATCGTAACGAGACTAATCGCAATGCATGGCTAGTTAGTTACTATAGCAAACTATAATCTACATGCATTTATGTCATTATTATTAGGATATCCTGAAATGTATTCTAACAAACCTCTACATACCGTGCTAATTGTAACTAGAAATGCATTTCCATGAGAAAATGCGGATGTGATTGCATTCCCACCATCAGCAACCAGGCAGTGCAGTGGCCAGCCCCCTAAGATTACCGCTCTACGTCATCATGTGTTGGTGGACAGCGCTGAACTGAACTCAAGTGTAAACGCCCACTAAGGGTGGGGGACAGTTGCAACGTCTGACTTCTTCCATTCATATAAATATTGTGAACTACATGTAGTCATCTTAAAATTGTATGGGTAATTAGAAGACAGATACAGTATAAGTTTAATGAGAAATGAAAAAAAAATTATAATAATAAAAGTGTTGCAACTGTCCCTAGTCTCCCCTACGTCTTCGTGTTAGCTCAACCTTCATTTTAAGTAGGGATGGGCGATACCACAGATTTGTTTTCTATCTGACACCACGTGATATTATGTCAAGTATCCCCCAGGGTTGTAGTGGGCATGTCACGCGGGGGAACGACGTTTAACAAACTGAACAATTGTAGCCTATCAGCAGATGTGTAACAAACTGAACTTTATTAAGCACTTTACACCCACTGTACAGCATCCACAGAGCACGCATAACATCATTCCAAACGGAATGTTAGTTTTTGTAATACAGTAGCTAGTAAGTAAGCATATACGTAATTTCTGTAGCTGGGCGATTATTTGAAGTCTACTTGTATGTGTGTGTGTGTGCGCGTGTGTGGCGTTCTTTGTGATGACGTCATTAAATTAGCGTTCCCCCACTAAACCACTGAGTATCCCGATACCTACTTTTGAAAGTCGTCTTGTGTACATAAAAAAGGGGATAGCTTTGTGATTTCTACTGTTAAAATAGGTAAATGCGGTCATAAAAATATATTGATATAAACATATGAGTTTTTACATCATTAAACAAACTGCCAAAATTATCTTTATTTTCCTGTTTAATAGCAGCAATTATGAAACTTGTTAAATCGTTCAACAATGTTCCAGAAATGTTTAGTTCAAGCACAAGCTTTTTTAAGCTTGTCATATTTCTTCTTAACATCTGGGCTAATCAAATACCCTTAAGTGAACGCCAAACCACAAATAATACATTTGACTTTGGTTTTGTCAAAAGTTGTTAGAAAGGCTATACAGCCACAACAGCACAGCTGTCTCGTGGTTGCGTGACAGACTGACTGCAAAGTGCTGCACATAATACATGGAGGGGCGAGACAGGGCGGAAGGAGAAGCAGTTCCTATGATACAAAATTATCACAACATTGTTTTTCACTTTAGCATAAATCTAATATGACTATATAAAATTGCTGGTTAAAGCAAACACTTGGTGTCGATAGCTTTACGTGAGGAATGAGGATCGATCCGCCCATCCCTAGTTCTAATGCTTCTGACGATCATATCACAAGTGGACAGGGCTGCAGACATAAAATCAGCAGTCTACTGTCTAAGTCGACTAAGTGTTAATGCTTGTTCAATACTGATTATTTTACCATTTAAATAATCTTAATGAAACTGTGCTGCCTGTCTGAGTGTTATCAGCCAGTCTAATTTTGACACTGCTTTTCAATAGCGCTACGGTAACAAAATAAAGGAGTTAGTTTTACAGCAAGCAATTATTTATGGTGCCTTTATGGTATAATAGTTAGCTACGCACACTTCAGCTAGCTAAGGTCCACTTGGCCAGAACGTTAAACAAATAGAATTCACATGTAGTGTAACCGCAGCAAAATTACTCTTACCACTAGTGTTGACGGTTAAACTCCCTATGTCTGGCTAAGCATGGTCGCGTGGGGTGCACTAACCTAATGCTCTATTGCAGTATTACCAGTAAACTCATTTATGGTGCTTTAATGTAAGACTAGCTAACGTCAGCCTCCATGGAAATAACGTTAACATTCAAACTGTGATGGTAAGCGTTCACTAAATAAAAACAAAAAAACCGCGCCGCTGCTGAATGCATTATTAGCAGCCACTATCCAATTCAAGTCGCCAGAATTATTTTTTAATGTTAAACAAATACAACTTAACTCACATTCTGTACACAGAGTCTTACAATGTTGTCCAATTGTGTGTTCTAAATGCCAAGCGGCGGTAGAATCTGGTGAATTACGATCAACTTGGATTGACTTGTAGAGCTATCTATGGATGTTCCTAGCGACTAATTTCCCTGACGTTTAAACGGAAGTTTAAATTTAGACTAGTCGACTAGTCTAAAATTAGGAAAACAGTCAGAAAAGTCCACAAAATTTTGTGATATTCACCAAAAAACGCTAAACCATGAAGAACAAACATTTAATTAAAGAGCCTGTATAAAATCTCATTAATGTAAAATGCCAATGAACTGCAATACATCAACAAACAAAAATAGATCTTATTTAATAATTTGCGCCACCGTTAACCCCTCCATGATTCTTTAATTTACAGTGGCCTATTTCAAACACCTAATCTAACCTAGCTCGAGGGAGTAGTCGAAAAGTTAGTGACAAGCTGAAAGACAGCGCTGCATTGTTTTGATACTGTGTCGAAAACAACCCTACACCGAAGACATTACTCAGGCCGAAAATAATATGACGTTTGAAATGTGAATACATTTTTATATAGATCAGCAGCATATTCCAATCCGTGGCTGTCAACATTGAATGAGTAGTTAGGCTAGCGTAATCACAGCGTCTGCGGGTTGGGGCAGTTAACGATGTTATGATGTGTGTGCAGAGTTTGGCTAGAACTAGCAGCCTTCTCCATTTGCAGGTTAACCTCCACATGCTGAATGTGGTTACGCATTGCTCCGGTCTAGTGACTATACATGCCAGTTAATTCTGACACAGCCCACAATACAACCTTATTACCTCATTCCAATTATCTAGACGATCAGAGCACTGCCAAACTAAGCTGGTTTTACGTGACGTCATTATTTGTCCCACTTTCCTCCTTGCTGGTTTAACTTGCGGGCAGGGCCGTACAGTTCAACGTGTTTAGTTTATTCCCAAATTTATTTTGGCCAGCACTGTTAACGTTAGTAACTGATTCGTTCGTTTGAAATAGCAACATTTGACTAGGAAGACACATCTCAGTGCAAGCTATGTCAATATGTAATTTAAATGAGTACATAAATATAATAACACGTTTAACCGACTAGTTTTTCTGGTGCCGACTAGCAATGGCAGCAACGTTTAACCGACTAGTCCACTAGTCGCGCACATCCCTAGAGCTATCTTGAGTCCATGCTACTACACTCACTTGGAAGGGAGCATCTTACTCCTTCATTCAAAGTCCACCAGAGGGCCTTATCTGTTTCCCAATTCACTGTCTATAGGCAAATTAAGGGTGTAAAAAATACAATAGAAAAAATAACTAGTGGACAGATTAATTAGCTGTGTGCCAGCGCACTCCGTAGCATTCGAACGGACATTTTGGCGTTGCAATGGAAGCAAAATGCCCAAAACTGTGAACGTAGTTAGGTGCCGAAAAAAAGGGTTGATAATATTAACAATAAAAAATAATAAAAAATAAAACAGTATATGATTTTTCTTACAACGCAATCACGTAATAATAATATGAATATGACTTAGACGTTTAGTTATGTGATGCGTCGTTTGACACACATCTTGTTATCGCAAACGAATACTGCCCTCTGTCTTTGTGTAATGATTTACCTCCACCGGTTGTTTGAAATGTTACCTCCATTGACTAGGGAGAGTTTTTACGGTCATATACCGCCATCTAGTGTTGATGTTATGTATTTGCATGTTCTTGCGTTTGTACCGACTGTCTTGGCTGTTCCGCCGAACACCAGTTGTTAACTGCATCAGTGACTCAGTCTCGTTATTTGACATCAAAACATGGTGTCAGACGTGGGAAAGCTAAATCATAAATAACAAAACACTGCGCCAACAGTTCAGGCCAGTTAGCACTAGCCATGGATACACGCTCCTGCAATGAAGGACATCATTGGAGACTGGAGCACAAACTGAGAAATTCACGGCAAGGAGAAGGACATTTTTAACAACATGCGGATGACCGTTCATGAGCCTCATGAGGAAAATAAAAGTACTACCTTCATTAGGTCAATCAGGTTGGTCTACAAGCCATTGCTTCGGTGACAATTTGTTTACTGTAACTTAGTGTACGGATTTGAGAATAGCACACTGCTGAAATCTGAGGCGATTTTTCAAGGGAAAGTAACATTTGTGATATGACATTTTATATCAGCTGACGTAACTATTCTGTCACAATTTCTTCTTTTGCAACTGTAGAAATTTCAGAAAAGGTGCGCTAGCTAACGGCTAACGTTAATGCAGACCTACTGCAGTCACGTTTTACAATGAGTCCACTAGTAATGTGTCTTTCGTGAACGAGTCGGCTCTATGAGGCGGCTCTTAAGTGAACAATAGAGATCCGGTTTTGTTTTGATAAATTTAAGACGAACAGAAACAAGCAGTAGCACGCATTATGTAAATCATTTTCAGGCAAGATTTTTCATTAAACTCACATTTGATAGACAATTTTATGAAATGTTGTCTGAATTCTACTCAAATTATTAAATTGGTGCCGCAAATATTTAACTAGAAAAAGCATTTCCCTGAGCAAATGCAATGTGATGCGTTGCAGTCATTAGACTAACTGCCTTAGCTTGCACAAGTATACTGCAGTCCAGACCCTATTTGTTACCCGGGGGCGCTTACTGCTGCAGTGGCGCCGGACCTGGGGAGGCCACGGGATCGTTGGCCCCCGCCCCCCCCCCTCTGCTTTTGTTATCTTTTGTGTGAGATGAGGGGGTGCGTTCTGCACGGCCTTCCCATTGTCACTGACGTGCACATACAGCTTGTGTTATGATTTGCAATCTGGCCAGTAGTTTTGTTTGTTTTAGCACTCCTTTACATGCTGTTTGCTTGTTGCACTGCTAAGGCTGGTAACGTTTGGGCCAAGGTTTATGATTTTGCCATATAGGCTAGAACTACATACAGTGCTGTGAAAAAGTATTTGCCCCCTTACAGATACTTATTGTTTGATAATCTGAAACATTTAAGTGTGACACGTGCACAAACAAATTTTTATATCAGACAAAGATAACCTGAGTAAATACAAAAAGCTGTTTTTAAATGACGATTTCATTTATTAAGGGAAAAAAGCTATCCAAACCAACCTGGCCCTATGTGAAAAAGTAATTGCCGGCCTACCAAAATTACTCCAAGAGCGCATCGACGACTCATCCAGGAGGTCACAAAAGAACCCAGAACAACAGCTAAAGCACCGCAGGCCTCACTTGCCTCAGTTAAGGTCAGTGTTCATGATTCAACAATAAGAAAGCGACTGGGCAAACATGGTATCCATGGGAGAGTTCCAAGGCGAAAACCACTGCTGACCAAAAAGAACTCAAAGGCCCGTCTCACATTTGCCAAAAAACATCTTGATGATCCCTAAGACTTGGGAAAATATTCTGTGGACTGACGAGACAAAAGTGGAGCTTTTTGGAAGGTGTGCGTCCCGTTACATCTGGCGTAAAACTAACACAGCATTTCAGAAAAAGATCATCATACCGACAGTCAAACATAGTGGTGGTAGTGTGATGGTCTGGGGCTGCTTTGCTGCTTCAGAACCTGGGCGATTTGCCGTAATTGATGGAACCATGAATTCTGCTCTCTACCAGAAAATCCTGAAGGAGAATGTCCGGCCATCAGTTCGTGACCTTAAGCTCAAGCGCACTTGGGTTATGCAGCAGGACAATGATACGAAGCACACCAGCAAGTCCACCTCTGAATGGCTAAAAAAAAAAAAAAATGAAGGTTTTGGAGTGGCCTAGTCAAAGTCCAGACTTAAATCCGATTGAGATGCTGTGGCATGACCTTAAACAGGCCATTCATGCTCGAAAACCCTCCAATGTGGCTGAATTAAAACAATTCTGCAAAGAAGAGTGGGCCAAAATTCCTCCACAGCCATGTGAAAGACTCATTGCCAGTTATCGCAAACGCTTGATTGCAGTTGTTGCCGCCAAGGGTGGCACAACCAGTTAAGTTTAGGGGGCAATTACTTTTTCACATAGGGCCAGGTTGGTTTGGATAGGTTTTTTTCCCTTCATAAATGAAATCATCACTTAAAAACTGCATTTTGTATTCCCTCAGGTTGTCTTTGTCTGATATTAATATTTGTTTGATGATCTGATATTAATATTTGTTTGATGATCTGAAAAATTTAAGTGTGACAAAGAAGCAAAAACAGAAGAATTCTGTAAGGGGGCAATTACTTTTTCACAGCACTGTAATTATCTGCTTGTATTATTATCTATTTGTACGCAGTTCATGAGTTATATGTCAACACTGGTCATCCCGATCTGATTACTTTTTACAATATAGCACGTTCATAAAAAATTATTATAAAAAACAATGCAAAGGTGAATTTTCAGTTGAATAGCTTACACATTTTGAGGCGAGACCAACACCCATAATTAACTAACATCAGAATACATATCCTATCAATATGAGCCTGCGTTAGGTGTGCAGGACACAACCCCAGATTATCCGGAAAACACCCCTTCTTGCACCCCCCATTCTTGTAGTCGTTACGGCGCCACTGCTGCTAGATTAGCAGTGCTGTTTCATCATAATTTAATGGCGGATATTTAGAATTACTATGTTGCCTACTAACGTTTAGTTTTGGTTTTATTTTTGTTCTCTAAGCTCTACATGTTTGCAGATTAATTTAATAATTTATTAAATTAATTAAATATAAAAAAATATATAAGTATTAAAATCACTCAGGCTATCCACAATGAGTTTAAACAAAGTGGATAGAGGGTCAGCCAAATAGCGCTGTGTAAAACTCTACCTGTAATAGGTTGGGCATTATAACTTTATTACATTATTTTCTTCTTTTACGTGCATTTCAACACTATTAATTACCAGAATTAGAGATGCACCGATACTACTTGGTGGTATCGGTATCGGGCCAATACTGGGCTCCAGTACTCGGATCAGGTATTGGAAAATATTACCTTATCAATGTCCGATACTTATGCTAAATTACACGTTGTTTTGATTCTCAGCGGGAAAAAGTCAATTGTTAAAGGAATGTTCTAATAAAAAATGCCGATTACGTGAAAGCAGCACTTCAGTCACAGCCATGTTCCAACTAAAAACCTACTTGGAGAAAGACAACACACTCTGGTACAGAGCAGACAAAATCTGTCTCCCCGCCATGACAAATATGCGAACACCATTCATTTATATAGCTATAGCGTGCCGATCATCTGCACCGTGCCTCCTGCCGCTGAAAAACACTACCACAGCATGATGCTGCCACCACCATGCTTCACTGTAGGGATGGTATTGGCCAGGTGATGAGCAGTGCCTGGTTTCCTCCAGACATGACGCTTGGCATTCAGGCCAAAGAGTTCAATCTTGGTTTCATCAGACCAGAGAATTTTGTTTCTCATGGTCTGAGAGTCCTTCAGGTGCCTTTTGGCAAACTCCATGCGGGCTGTCATGTGCCTTTTACTGAGGAGTGGCTTCCGTCTGGCCACTCTACCATAAAGGCCTGATTGGTGGAGTGCTGCAGAGATGGTTGTCCTTCTGGAAGGTTCTCCCATCTCCACAGAGGAACACTGGAGCTCTGTCAGAGTGACCATCGGGTTCTTGGTCACCTCCCTGACCAAGTCCCTTCTCCCCCGATTGCTCAGTTTGGCCGGGCGGCCAACTCTAGGAAGAGTCCTGGTGGTTCCAAACGTCTTCCATTTGCGAATGATGGAGACCACTGTGCTCGTTGGGACCTTCAATGCTGCAGAAATTTTAAGTACCCTTCCCCAGATCTGTGCCTCGATACAATCCTGTCTCGGAGGTCTACAGACAATTCCTTGGACTTCATAACTTGGTTTGTGCTCTGACATGCACTGTCAACTGTGGGACCTTATATAAACAGGTATGTGCCTTTCCAAATCATGTCCAATCAATTGAATTTACCACAGGTGGACTCCATCCTTGAGATGTTTCTACAACTTGATTGATCAGTGGAAACGGGATGCATCAGAGCTCAATTTTGAGTGTCACAGAAAAGGGTGTGAATACTGATGTACATGCAATATTTTAGTTTTATATTTTTAATACATGTGCAAAAAATTCAAAAAAACTCTATTCACTTTGTCATTATGCGGTATTGTATGTAGAATGTTGTTTATTTAATCCATTTTGGCTGTAACATAATAAAATGTGGAAAAAGTGAAGGGGTTATGAATACTTTCCGGATGCACTGTATGTAGCCTAGTGAAAACGCAGATACTTTATTTTTTTATTTTTTATTTTTTTTAAACAACATTGATGTGAATGACACGGAGCATATTTGCTCTTTCTTTCTCATGTTTCAAGCCAACACCATAGAACCTTGCCTTGGTGGTTTAAAAACTACAATTTCGATTTGTAAAAATGCTTCTGAATTGCGTTTCGCTAAATATATTATTTAGTTTGCTTACGGTAGTCTTAAGAAAATCCAAGATGTTAATTATATTAATGCAGCAGACATTATGAAATCAGAAAAAAAAAAAAAGTTGTTACGGCCGTGTTCGGCGCTGTTCTGTTAGAGCTAAACCGTTGTCGTTCACCTTCGTTAGTATAAGGTTGTTCGCATCAAAACTAGCCAAATGAATATAAAACACATTTAAACAAATATATATATATTATATAGCCTACAGACAATTTGTTATCCATTATTGATGTATTATTAATTTAGCCTACTACGATTGCTGAATTAGAAAGTAAGTTTTATTCAGGCTGCATGTGATTTGGCAATGTCATGAAAAGTACTCTGATCGGGACTCAGATCGGCGAGTACTCAAGTTTAAGTATCGGCACTGGTATCGGTTACCCAAAAACGGTATCGGTGCATCTCTAACCAGAATCATATTGTAGAAATAAACGTAGTTTAGGGGAAATGGCCGATATTATGAAGGCACGGTTTATGCAGAATGGACTAATCTATTTTATTAGAATGCATTTTATGACAATGTAATGCAATATCTTCTATTCATCCTAACAGATGTATTTCCGAAACAAGATGTAGATCCATAACTACATCCACCATCATAATTTCACCAACACTTCAAGAGGGCTACTGTAAACACGTATTAAATAAACTTGTTCCCGATAAGTTTATATCTAACAAGACGGAACGATGAGCGCTACAACCATACAGATGGAACAACTGCGCTCCCTATTCATTTCAATGCATGGGTGCAAAACACCGATTTAAAATAAGAAAATAACACGTGAATCGATCACTCAGCTACATGCATGCACACTATGTCTATTGTCATCATAAACTTGCAGGCTGACATGGCTTAGCGTATGACGTTCCATAATGCCAAAAGGATATGAAATGTGTATACACAAGGGTGTATTTCATCTTGGCCTTTCATTCCAGCTCCCCTCAAGTCTTACCCTCTTCCCATTCATTGTCTATGGGCAAATTAAGCGTGTAAAAGAGGCAATTAAAATATAACTAGTGGACTGATTGAATGCTACGGACTGCGCTTGTACACAGCTAATTAAACTGACATTTTGGCGTTGCAATGGAAGCGAAAGGCACCGTAGTTAGGTGCCGAAAAATGGGGCTAAAAATAATAATAAAACTTAAGGATAACAGTATATGGTTGCGTCTTACGAGGCAATCACATAATTATAACCGAGCGGAATCATTCAACAAGCCAAGACAGTCAATATAGCCTACAAACATAACAACTTGCAATTACATAAATACTAGATGGTGGTATATGCCCGTGACATCTCTCTCCCAGTCAAAATCCTCTCCCCATTCATTTCAATGGGGCCAAAAACCGATTAAAATGATAATTAAAAATATATCACTTAGCTGTATATAAGCACAATAGACTGCAACCCAATACCGTCAGACACATCACATAATTAGAGCATCCCTACAACTTGTCAAGGTGGTGGCAGAAAGGCAGTGCATTGTGGCAACATCAGTCCCATCAGAACGAATCTTCTCAAAAACAGGGCAGATAATAACAGAGAAGAAACAGGATCAGCCCCTCTAAGTTTAGTTTTCCTTAATGCCAATCTATCCTAAAGACAAAGTTTTACTTATTGTGCAAAACAGCAGCATCCAACAGTGAGATTTTTTGTTATTTGTTCTATGGCACACCGTGTTCTTATTTGAGTGTGATATTTGTTTGGAATGGTTTTTGTTTTGGATAGCGATTGAATTAAAATGTTCGATCAATACACGTGTAATAGACCTAGGTAATGGACGTTTTTACGTTAAGGTTTTTGTACAAAACAATGTAAAATTATTGTGCTGTACATCATAATGTTTGGTATAGTTACATTGAATAATTTAAGTGATATACGTCACACATATTAATCATAGGTCAAAACATTGCTAAATGTGGCTGAATTACAAAAGCCAAAAGTGGAACTAAATGAAGAGCCGTTTGGGAGCCGAAAGAGCCGGCTCTTAGTGCTGAGCTGAGCCAAATGATCCGGCTCACTAAAAAGAGCCAGAATGCCCATCACTAGAGTCTACCATGACGTCTCACTATTTTCAGTTGCAAGCCTTTGGTGACAATTTGTTTACTCAAAGGATTTGAGAAATAGCACACTTCTGTATAGTCTATATTGTGGTAAATTACTGACTGTAAGGACTGACGATCCTCCTAAACGTTTAGAAAATTATTTCATCATTTAAAAAATGTTCGACAAAATGTTGAATGACAGTCAGTTTGTAGAGCTTTCAATAAGCGCAGGCGGGCTTCCTACCAAACAGCCGACTGATACTTTCATACAGCCTGCTACTTTAATATATAACGTTTTGATTAACAAGTTGGATTCCCTATGCATGTACATTTATGACCACTAGCATCTTGCTTCAAAACAATGCGGGCATGCTGATAGAGAAACGTGCCTAAAAACGAACTCTAGCTAGAGAACAAAGTCTGGTCAAATCGATATTGTCTTGACCAGGCAGAGCCAAGACAATCTTCTGCCTTAGAAAATCCGTACCAGCTTTTGCTCGTTACCTTGCTAAGAGCTGGCTATTGTCACGCAATGAAAGCAGAATGGATTCATTTGGAGATTGATGAAAAGCCAAAATTGGCATGGGTTTATTTTATTAATTTAAGGGCTTGATAAACCTTTATGAAGTGAAGGTGTCAATAAATAAACAAAAACAATTAAGTTCTAATGATTCCCATTCACAAAACTAATGATCAGTCAGGAATTGTTTTGGAATACTAAAATACAGTGGGCCTGAGAGGCCAAACGCACTGGAACTTAATAAAACACATGCAAATAGACAAAACACAAGCAAATTAAGAAAACTACATCTATTTGACAACACATGCGCAGCATTTAGAAAAACAGAAACGTGCTGCAAATACAGAAAACACAATACATTCCAGAAATGTGCTGAAAATCCAGACAACACAACGGAGGTCCTTTGTTCTTGTGTTATCCTTGTCACTTGTAGGTGTCTTTTGGAAACATTTCCCTTGTGTTGCCTGTATTTACAGTGCATTTATGTAATGTGTTGTGTTGTCTGAATTTTCAGCACACTTTCTAAATGCTGCGCATGTGTTGCAAATTAAGAAAAAATCTACATCAATTTGACATGTCTTCTGAAGTTGCAGTGCGTTGGCCTCAGGGCCACCGTACTAATAGGCTACTATTATTTACAAAAAAACACACAAGAATAACTCACTAAATGTTTACAACGAGGTAGGTGAGCCGCTCGCCCAAGACACGTTTTAAAAACCCATCAACAAACGGGGTCTGTAGCGCAGTCCACTTGTGCTGCGGTAAGGCGGTCAGTCCAATCACTGGACGCATCACATCCGTATTTGCTCATGAAAACGTATTTTCTAGTTTACCATGGAAGCGAGTTACACTGCTTATGAGGACAACAACGTTATCCACGCCATTCTCCAAATTGACTTTTAATGAAAATTTGGATGGACTTTGATGATCGTACTTCAAAACAAAGGGTAAGTTAATTAAATCTAATAGGCTGCCATGCCAACTGTTTCTAGTCTGGCCACTGTTTTAATGTAAAGTTTAAATGTGCATATAGCTTGACAATCTATTTAATAGGCCACGCAGTCATGATGGAGGCTTGCAAGGCCTGTGGTAGGAGGGGGTGGATGTCATGCGTTTCAGCAAGCCGGACCCGTTGTCACCATATTCCGCTGAAGTGAACATACAGCTTGTGTGATGAAGTGAGTGTTTGTGAGGAGGATTTGCATTTGTTAAGAAATTTGCTGGTTTTTGTTTTGGTGATAACTCTCCCTCTCTCCGTGCTGCTTTCTTGTTGCATTGGCATTGCTAAGGGTGGTAACTTTTGCAGTAATATATAAGAAATGCCACAGTAAGCTAGGCTGGTAGGCTGGTAAGCAGGCCAAGGTTTATGAGTTTGCTAAACTAAAAACAATTACGGTTTGTTCAGGCTGGGTAAGCCTCTCACTTTAGCTGTTGAATCCATATGTTCGTTTTTTTGGTAAAAACCTAACCCTATACTTGACCCCAATCTTTTATTTAGTACATCCACAAACACAAGTCTTGGACATCTTCTCTCACTCAAATCTCGGTTACTTCCGCCACCCAAAAGTGTTGTTATGGCGGTGGTTTACAAAAGATACTGATCTCTCGTATACTATTAAACCCTGTAGGAAACCATAAACTTCAATTTTTTTATATAATAAAAAATTTGAATGTAGAGTTAACAATATGCATGTAAACAGATAAGCCACTAATAAGGGAGTGGGGAAAGAATTTTACACTGTACAAGATATGTATTTTTTGCCCCTGCTTTTACTAACGTGACAATGACTGACAGGCTGACACACAAATCACTGTTACAAATAGCTAGGAGTAGCTAGCTGGAAATTGCGCAAAAAATTGGTTTATCACAGATTTCAAAGAAAAGGAAAGTAGACAGTGAATGTAGGGTGTTTTCAGTGATGAAAGTTAACAAGTCAAGGCACAGATCATCTCTTAATGACGCTCACCTCTCAGCAATCCTGTGCACAGCGACGTCAGAAACCATACCTGACTTCACTGCTCTAGTCAATACCCATATCAGAGGCATCACTCCTTACACTTAGTTTAAATGTTGAGCTCTCTCGTGTTTTTGTACAGTTTGTGCACACCTCTTAACAAGAGTTCTGTCCATGGTCCAAAATGCACATGGTCCTAAATGCAGTGTTCTTTACCCTCAGCGCAGTTCGTTTAATGTTTTTAATAATTAAAAACCTACAAAAAGGAGAACATGGATGTGGTTTATTTCTGTGCATGTTAAAAAAGTAAAATAAGGAGCATATCTGGACGTAATTTACGGCAGATAAATCTGTCAACATGGTCATATGCATGATGTATAATCTTGTAATATGATTCTGGCCCGTGATGGCAAAAATATTTTCTAAAGTGGGCCTTCGAGGAAAAATAATTGCCCATGCCTGCGCATCACAGTACCCAACTTACCTGTGAGCTAGTAAAATCTCTTCATCAGTGGCTTGGCGGGCAGGTATAGAGATACAACGTTCGGACAAACCACTCTTTACAAGAGCTTGATAACTTGCAGTCAGACGCTCCGGGACTTCAATCTTACACACCAGGCTGTAGAATAAAAATAAATAGCTTAAGGTAACGTTAATAGCATCATTTTCAATTATTTTAAAAGGGGGGTGAACTGAAGACTAAAGAAACAAGTTCTAATCTTATGGCAAACATTGTACGTAAAAAAAATAGGGTTATAATGACGTAATACTCAACTCACAATGCGATATAATTCACGATACTGGATTCACGATACGAATTTATCGATACGATCCCGATTAGTTTCTGAGTTAGGGAATTAACTATGCATAAATTATGTCTTCCAACATCCATTGGGGGTCACACAGAATAACCAACAAACAATTTTAGCTTTTATCGGTTGCATATTTTATATTATTATTATTATTATTATTATTATTATTATTATTATTATTATTATGGGTCCTAGCCCGAAGGCCAAATAACCTTACAGTAGGATTGGGTGAATATATATTGGCTACTGGCGATTGGCTAAGTCCACTGAAGGATGTTTTTGAGGACGATTTTTGTCATTTTGATGTCTTAATTTAATGGTCTGCTTCCTCAACAGTGTTGGGCAGAAACTGAGTACGGAGTAATATATTACCGTAATGTTATTACTTTCACCAATAACGAGTAGTGTAAAGGATTACAATTTCCAAAAACGTAATTATATTACAGTTACTAATCCAAGTAGCGCTGAATTACTGCATTGGCAATATTTTTTTTGTTTCGTCCTAGATAGGCGATCTTATGATGACGTTTGTGTGCAGCAGATGACGGTAGGTCACGTCGGCTACTAGCAAGGACACACTTCTTGCAGCTGCCAGTTGCCAAAAGTTCAAACTCTGATGGCTGAGAGAGCTTCTGACAGCAGTGCCACACGAAGTCCTACACTGAATGATGAAGTTAGCACAGCTCTGAGGTCAAATTTCTTAAATCAGCGCGGACATACACAGGGCAGAGGAAAATACTCATCCGATGAGAAAAATGCAGTGGGGAGGCAGTGAGAAAAATGAATGGTTAAAATGGAAAACCACCAATGCCTTGATACAGCAACTTTGATCTAGGTTGTCTGCCCGAACAGAGCCAGCGATTTCGTCTCATCTTAATTCGTCAGTGCATAATGAACAGAGCTATTGTTGTTATTTTCCTCGTCAATATTTTTGAAGTAATGGACGATTTGAGGTCAGGGAGGTATGGGTTTGAGACCCCGAATCAGTTCCATTTATCAAATGTTTTATATACGCATAAATATTAGGGATGGGCATGAGTAGGCCTACTCAAGTACTCGATCAGGACGTTAGTACTCAAAAAATGTTTTAGGCCAAAAAAAACAAAATGTATGTATGTACAGTGCATCCGGAAAGTATTCATACCCCTTCACTTTCTCCACATTTTATTATGTTACAGCCTAATTCCAAAATGGATTAAATAAAAAAAATTCCTCAACATTCTACACACAATACCGCATAATGACAAAGTGAAAAAAGTTTTTGAATTTTTTGAAAATATATTAAAAATAAAAGACTAAAATATCACAAGTACATAAGTATTCACACCCTTTACTCAATACTTTGTTGAAGCACCTTTGGCAGCAATTACAGCCTCAAGTCTTCTTGAGTATGATGCTACAAGCTTGCCACACCTATTTTAGGGCAGTTTCTTCAATTCTTCTTTGCAGATCGTCTCAAGCTCCATCAGGTTGGATGGGGAGCGTCGGTGCACAGCCATTTTCAGATCTCTCCAAAGATGTTCAATCGGGTTCAAGTCTGGGCTCTGGCTGGGCCACTCAAGGACATTCACAGACTTGTCCCAAAGCCACTCCTTTGTCATCTTGGCTGTGTGCTTAGGGTCGTTGTCCTGTTGGAAGGTCAACCTTCGCCCCAGTCTGAGGTCCAGAACGCTCTGGAGCAGGTTTTCATCAAGGATCTCTCTGTACATTGCTGCATTCATCTTTCCCTTGATCCTGACTAGTCTCCCAGTTCCTGCCGCTGAAAAACACTACCACAGCATGATGCTGCCACCACCATGCTTCACTGTAGGGATGGTATTGGCCAGGTGATGAGCAGTGCCTGGTTTCCTCCAGACATGACGCTTGGCATTCAGGCCAAAGAGTTCAATCTTGGTTTCATCAGACCAGAGAATTGTGTTTCTCATGGTCTGAGAGTCCTTCAGGTGCCTTTTGGCAAACTCCATGCGGGCTGTCATGTGCCTTTTACTGAGGAGTGGCTTCCATCTGGTCACTCTACCATAAAGGACTGATTGGTGGACTGCAGCAGAGATGGTTGTCCTTCTGGAAGGTTCTCCCATCTCCACAGAGGAACACTGGAGCTCTGTCAGAGTGACCATCGGGTTTCTTGGTCACCTCTCTGACCAAGGCCCTTCTCCCCCGATTGATCAGTTTGGCCGGGCGGCCAGCTCTAGGAAGACTCCTGGTGGTTCCAAACGTCTTCCATTTGCGAATGATGGAGACCACTGTGCTCGTTGGGACCTTCAATGCTGCAGACATTTTTTTGTACCCTTCCCCAGATCTGTGCCTCGATACAATCCTGTCTCGGAGGTCTACAGACAATTCCTTGGACTTCATAACTTGGTTTGTGCTCTGACATGCACTGTCAATTTTGGGACCTTATATAAACAGGTGTGTGCCTTTCCAAATCATGTCCAATCAATTGAATTTACCACAGGTGGACTCCATCCTTGAGATGTTTCTACAACTTGATTGATCAGTGGAAACGGGATGCACCTGAGCTCAATTTTGAGTGTCACAGCAAAGGGTGTGAATACTTATGTACATGTGATATTTTATTTTTTTAATACATTTGCAAAAAATTCAAAAAAACTTTTTTCACTTGGTCATTATGCGGTATTGTATGTAGAATGTTGAGAATTTTTTTTTATTTAATCCATTTTGAAATTAGGCTGTAACATAATAAAATGTGGAAAAAGTGGAGGGGTATGAATACTTTCCGGATGCACTGTAAACTGACTTGAACGAGTATACCCAATAATAGGATTGAACAGCATCAGTGACTCAGGTACCAGCAAACAGGACGCAAGAGACGAGACATGCTCTGACCTTATTCACAGACACCATACACAGTCACGGCGTCACATCAAACAAAAGTACAAACCGATATCTGCGTTTACAGCACTTCAAAACTCTTTACATAAACATGATAAAAACATAAGGAAGCGTAAACATAACAAGGAAACATTGTGGACAGCGCTCTTAATAAGTGTTACTCGCCAGGCATGCAGGGAGTTCCACCCGAGGCTACATTACGTCATGTTTCTTCAAGTACAAAGATGTCTGCCTTGCGCGGTTGTGAGCCTCAGCTCCAAAATACATTTTGTAATCCAGCTAAGAACAAATCCAAGAACGTATAAACCTCTTTGTCTGATATGACAAATACCTGCTTTGCAATGTCAATTTGACACCTCGTCCCATAATCGTTATTAAAGGCTACAGATTTACACAGTAACATCGCTACTGCTGGAATCACACACGACAAAAGTCGCATTGTAGCAGCTTGCCACGTTGCTATGCGTCTTTTGGTAATAGTAATGATAGAGTGTGACAATGTTTGAACGAGGTTACTCAACAAGACGCAACAACAGTCACGGTTGCAAGAAGATTCCCGCCCACAGCCACATGAGGGCGGATCCGACACTGTGTCCACTGCTATGTGCGGAAAAAGAAACTACTAGTGGCGTTAAAACAAATTGCGTTAACGCGTTAAAAGAAATATGCGTTAATGCGCTAATACTGGATACTACTGCTTAATAACTTAAGAGAAATGCATTTGTGCAGTGTGAGCTCAATTATGACTATCACCAAGCTTGGTTTTCTGTGTAAAGTAGACCATCTTAGGATGATATACAGCGATTTTGAGTTAATTTGGTTTTATAGTTTCAGAGGAGTTGGTTCAAATCCAACCAATAAACGACTAAACTTGGCTATTTGTAAAAAAGGCAGTTTTCAAGGTACATTTTTCAAAACTTAAATCGTGATGTGAATCATAATACAAACATTTTATAGAAGTATGATATAAATTGGTCCAATATTGAAGCAGTTAAAAATAGAAATGTACAGTTTTGTTTACAGTAATACATTTTGATGTGTTGTGGTTTTTGAGAAATCAACAAGATATTCAATACAGTTAATGTTGAGTCGGAAGATGATATCCTTAAACTTATGTGATTTGTGTTTATGGTTTTGGACTTATACACTTTGAGAAGACCACCAGTTTTTGAAAAAAACAGTGATGGACTTCATAATTTGAAATGGACAAGTTCTAAAATTTTAAAGAGCTGTAACCCTAATGGTCTATTTTTTATGATCTTTTTAACACTTGGAACTTTGAACTGCTGCTATAGCGCCACCAACAGGAACAATGAGACGGCATGGCATGGGTTGTAGTTGAGGACCTGGACATGTGTGCCAACCATGGGAAGTAGGATATGTGGCGGAATAATAATAATAATAATAATAATAATAATAATAATAATAATAATAAATACTAACGATTACAATAGTTGCCCGGCTGTACCAGCCAGCCACCTAATTAATTAATAATCTATAAATATTGATTAGAGCATTTATTAAATACCTTTACTCATTTAAAAAGTAGTAAGAACAAGTTCCCCTACATTATTTTTAATTTGTAATGATTATCTGGAATTTTTTAGCTGTGTAATTCCACACGACTTTCTGCAGTCTTCTCTGCAAACTTAAACAAGACAATAAACCGTCTGACCAATAATTACATCTTGTTTTCTTAACGCACTGATGAATGCTTGCTTAAAAGGTGCAGTATGTAGTTCTAGAGAATTGGGGAAAAAATTGCAAGAATTTTAATCATAACACTCAAAAGGCCAACCTGAGTCTTTGGTCCCTCCTATCCCTCTCAATGGCCCATCCCACACATGCCCGTGCGCGCTGACTTGAGGTCATGAGCCTGAGCAAGGCAGTGTTTCATGAATCATGTGTATGTTGTGCAATTTTTTGGGTTCTAACTAACAACGCATAAAGCCATGTCTGATTAACAAAAACAATTTCATAATTTTATTCCCCTTTTAGTGTGAGCTAGTGCATGACAATCGTTTTTATTTAGCTGCGATTGGCACCATAGCTACTATACGTTGCCGAGTAGATCCAACATATGCATGTATACAAACAATGCCTTTTTGACATAAATCTGGCGCGATACTGCTTAATGTTCTAAAACTGCACTTGGCAATTTGACGAGCCAAGTCTTTTGCAACGATGTGCAACGACTTCAGCCGCCTTGCAAGTACTAGTTCACACCGCTGCTACATTGTCTGCAACGCAAATTGTAACAAGCTTGTTTGTAGGGTGACGCTGTATGTATTTTACCTAGGAGTGTGCACACGAGGTGATTGACAGGCAGATAGACCTTACTCCTTGCAAAAACTCTCCTGATTGGTTGAGGATAGGCGGGCGTCCCTAGATTTTTTAAAAGCTGAATACAGGGCCCAGGGCGCTTATATATAGCACACCTTCTCTCTGAGCATTTGATTTAATGATATCCTCCAGGAGGTATGTAATGAACATAAAAAAACTGAATTTTTTTTTATTTATAGCTACAAATTCAAACTTAAATACTGCACCTTTAAGTGGAATCTGTGGTCACAAATACTGGGCATGCCACTCAACGCATTCTTTAAAGAAACCAAGGCTTCAGTAGACATAAACAAAAGATCAAAGGAAAGGTCCAACTTTTCTCATGGCAATTGATAGGTTACCTCAAACTCTTATCAAGCACATTAAGTTCTTTATTAGCAGAAGTATTTTACATGAAACATTTTTCAAATCCGCTAGGTACAAGCCTTAACAAATTAATTACCTTCATACCTAGAATGACCCCGCAACAGTCAAGAATGTAACAACTAGCTTGGCACAGATAACGTTACCAATGCATCACTTACATTCACAACCAATCGACAGCTAAAGTTTAAATTGAATGTGTTACAGGTTACACTTTGACTCAATAACACACACTTAATAAAATCGAGTAAAATGTAAAAAAAAAAATAAAAAAAAATGCATATATATATATATGTTTTAAATCACACAACTATCTGGCAACCCCCAGAAATTATCAGGTTGAGAACCACTTTCCTGAAGAAGTGAAGGCACGGAAAACTTAGAGGGAGCAGATCTTCCTCTGCCTAGGATCAAATTTTTTTCAGAGAATTAATCAGAGTGGAAAGGCCCCGAGCGATGGATTTAATTTAAGTTAGCAGCGACTGCAAGGGAAATTTTGGCATCCTCACGGATGTTCAAGCCGAAACTGTTGTTCCAATGTGGGGGAAGGGTCAGAGTGAAGACCAGGTCACGAAAGAGACAGTATGAGCCTTTTGGAGACACTGAAGGCAAGAAGTTTGTGTTTTAAGTCATAACATTAGTTAGTTAACACAAGTCATGTCTCAGTTTCCTGCGTACATGTTTTAGATACGTTGATTATGAACATGTGATCCATCTTGTCCAATGGAATGATTGTTTATCTTATAGACCTTTATACTCGTTAGAACCTTGTCAATTCATCAGAACTTGCTATGTCGTTAGACTGATCTGACTGTAGTATTATCTCTGTGCACAGACTATCTCAGACTCTGTAGTCATCAATAAAATTGTACATGATCATTGCACGGTTTCTCCCTCATTAATTGGTTCTTTTCTGTCATAGATTGAAATTATCCATTACAGTTAGCAACGAGGATGAGGATGGATATCTCCTTGGCGTGTCTCCACAGGGCTGGCTAGCCGCAGGCTGACTCCAGGAAGGAGAAAGACGCCCGCGTAGCCTGTGGGGAGTCGACTGGATACTCCATAAAATGAACTCAGAGGTGAGAATCCAAAAACAAAAGAATAATATACTAAATTATCTAGATAACAAGTGGGAATACTTCACCCCACGGGAGCTTGTCTCTTTATAGGCCGCCAAAGCCTAGAAGTAGCCGGAAAAGTAACTAATCTCTGCAGACCGTAGTAGTCCAGTTGTGGTGGGTAACTGCAACAAATTGTAGCTGGAGAACTAACCAACCTCCGGGGACCGTAGTAGTCCAGTTGTGGTGGGTAACTGCAACAAATTAGCTGGAGAATTAACCAATCTCCGGGGCCGTGGTAGTCCGTGGCCCAGTGCCAGCTAGCGGTATGTGAGGGTATACTAGGAGGAGTGATTAATCTGTCGTGGGGTTTCAACACCGAAAAACATAGTTAGGTAGAGGCTTAACTAGAATAGAGCTTAACTATAAATAGTCTAAAAGGTAAAAGTAGATGCGTGACTACATGGATGTCTTACCCAAAATAGTTTCAATTTGGATAAAGGGATTTGTAGATTTGTCTGCATACTGAATCAACAGAGTATTGGAATTCTTGGGGTGTTAGAATTCTTGGGGAAAACCTAATTTCAGTGTGTGTTTGTCACAGGGCAAGTTTAACACTCAGTTAACACACAAAGTCCCCAGGTCGATTTAACGGAGAGCCATCGGAAAGAGACAGACAAAAGCGGTTCCTAAATTGGACAGTCCTTTGACTGGTCCTATTTGCGCTACTGGCCCAGAGGATGGGTGAGAGTAACATTTTGCAAGTTAACTAGTGGAACAAGTTAACTGGAGGAGAGTTTCCTCTCCAGGGAAATCTCACTGTGTCCATACTACAGGGATGTAGATGTAAATCTAAGAGAAGGCAAAAGCAAGCGGCAGAGAAGGCAAAGAAAGTATTCACAGAAATGGCAGACAGGGAAGAAAGAAATGTTGAAATTGGGCTATCTTTATGTGGGTAAAGAATACATTGCGGTATAGGTTTCTCTCACTCCATCACAAGAGGCTGTGTACTGCTTGCGAGATTCAGTGCCACACACAGCCCTGTTTCAACAGCCTGATGTGTTTTGGGACAATAGTGCTTCATGGATCACAGAGATGCAAAATTTAAAAGATTGGAAAGAGGGAGAGGGACAAGATTTTTCTCCCTCAGCTCAATGTTTTCGTTTCAAGTTGAAAACAAAGATAACCACTGTGCGCAGTGGCGGTCTGCCAACTTTTCAAGGTTCCACAGTTGGTCTCTTCCTTACTTGGTTTAACAATGGAGGAACCGTCCCTTGTCTCTCAAGTACCTGACAAACTATGGTGAAAGACAAGTATAATGTGGGATTGACAAAGGGGGCGCGACCTTTGGTTATCACACCAAAGGGCACTTTTAGACCCAGAGGGAGCACAATTTCCCCTTAAAAAGGAGGCGGAAGGAGGCATTCGTCCGATCCATGGAGGCTTAGTTAAGAGTGGGGTAGTCGTCTCGGCTCCTGATTCTCCCTGTAATTCACCGATATTCCAGTTTGAAAAGTGAACTGGAGGTTGGCGTTTCATTCATGATCTCCGTCTGGTAAATGAGTCTTTCCAAAGACACCTGCTGTTCTTAATCCAGTAACCATTTTGTCTCAGGTACCACCGGAGACACAGTGGTTCAGCGCAATTGACCTCACAAATGCTTTATGTAGTGTCCCCATAGACCCCAATTCACAATTTTGGTTGACATATTAATTTGGGGGGCATAAGCACAGATTCACACGAATGGCTATGGGTTATGTTGGGAGTCCTGCTGTGTATTCTGAAGAACTATCTAGGAATCTAGAAGGCTGGATTCCCAGCGAAGGTAGTGTGTTGATCCTCTATGTAGATTATCTGTTAATCTGTGGGAAAACTGAGGAATCTTTGCGTGCGGATACTGTGTCTTTGTTCAATTACCTTGCAGAGAACGGACACAAGGCGGCAAAGCCAAATCTCCAGCTGGTCAGAAAGAAAAGCCACATATCTAGGTCATGGGTGACCCTGTAAGGCCGCAGTTTGAATAATAATTTACTGTTGGCTATTCATCAAATTCCTAAGTCTGTCAACAATAGCAAAAGATGTGCCTGTTAGGGGTAGCTAAGGACTATGTAGGCTAACACAACCAGATCTGTTAAGCTGGACTCCGAATGGAGAACAAGACTTGTGTACACCCAAGAATCTTTGCTAGCATCTTTTTCCCTGTCTGGGATGACATAACCATAACAAACTTCTTTTTCTCTTCATGTCTCAGAGAGAGACAGCTTCATGTGTGTTGTTCTTACGCAGGAACATGGAGGAAAGCAGATTTCGATGGGTTATTACTCAAAACGCTTGGATCTTGAAGCTCGAAGTCTCATTCCATGTCTGCGTTCTGTGGTTTGTATGTCCCACATGATGTTACATTTCACACGCAGTACATGCACTGTTTTTGCAAGCCAAGACAGCATTTTTTCACAGATTGCATTCTCACGGTATCAAAATGTCTTATGACGATGGTACATGCTAATCTAGAGTACTGCATCGCACTGTCGTTTCATCTACTCCTAATGCCGTCTCTTTCATAGAGGGAGATCCTTATGATTGGGTAAAGGTAGGGGTGTTCTCATGTGAACCGAGACCGGATCTCACTGACATTGCTTATGAGAATGCTGATAATCTGTTCTTTGTCGATGGTTCAGTGCAGCGCTTACAGAAGGGGTGAGCCTATCGGTGTCTCTGCAGTGATCACTCACAACAAGACCGGAGAGTGGACGCCTGGACATCTTTTGCCAGAAGAGGCTAAGTTGTATGCGCTCACTCGAGCGTGTGGACTCTTTGGATAAAACACTTGTCGCTATACAAATTTACGCCATGTCTATGCTGGTAATATAACTTTAATTCCTTATGGAGTCAGAGGGTTTTTTCACATCTACTGGGAAGCCAGTGGGCAATCATGCCCTTGTGAAAAAGCATATTGGCTGCCATTCAATTTTCTCCCTTATCAACTCTACCCATTTGCTCTCCAGGATGTCTCCTTGCTTCAACAAGGGGTTGACGCTCCAAAGGGAGGGGGGTAGAAATGGCAGTCATAACATTGGGAGGGCCCATCCACCCCAAAATGCCCATAGTATGTGTATAATTGATAAATTATAGGAAAGCTGACAGTTAAATTGTCGAATGTTAGTAGAAAGCCATACTTCTTGAGGTTTCATTACATAACAAATTCACTTTAGACTTATGATATTTGCTTACATTTTTGGGTATTGTTTCTGAGTCAGACTGATTAGTTTGAGAGTGCCAAAGTTGTTTTACGTTTAGTTTGAACACTATCACGTCACCACTATCTGTTTTTGTTTGACTTTGTTAGGGAACATTCGGCCATGGGTCGTTTTGATTTGTCGATTTTATTTGTTTTATTTTCATGTAAAACTGAACCACAGGCTTACTAAGAATATACATTGATAAAATAATAGCCAAAAGGTTGTTATATGTCAAATAAGTGTCTTTTTGTTTTCTTTTCTCAAGCTAGAAGGTAGTTAAGCCTCTGGACACCTGGGACTTGATCAATCCTGGGCTTCCAGAAATGTCAGTGCTAAATAGCACTCCTTCAAAAATAACACAATTTACAAGAATTATCGGAGGCAAGTTGCCATAAGTTAATTGAAAATCCAAATTAACCACTTTGATTTATTTAAAATTGGAGTAAGTATTACTCATGCCTAGGTGTCACCGGCTCCTCTCTGTATTGGAACTGGTGGGTGCACACACCTTTTCCTGAAATAGAGACGAGTCCAGACTTCTACCAGGCTAAGAGTACAACAAATTGTGACTAAATAATGCTAATTCCAGTCTCCCTGAAGGAGAATGAAATTGATACAAGTTTTAAGAATATTGGTGTAAAACTATTTGCATGTCAATGCCTATACTGGGTTGTGTAGCTTTGTGTTTCTTTTATTTGGTTTTCAGAAGCTTTTACAGCCTCTTCAGAAGCCATTGTATCTGTGAGTAATTATACATCACAAGTTTTAATATTTAGGCTGATATTGATATTAATTGTCTGTTTTGATGCATCCACTTGTTCAGTTCTGTACTATTGTGACTTGTTACAAATCAGATTAAAGAAGGCGCTGAAATAAGCCTCCGAGTCTTTGAACTTTGGGCTGTCCATAATGGCTCTGATTCTCCTCTGCTACACCATTGAGGATTGAGGATTTTCCAGCGAATGGAAGTATCCTTTCCAAGTTCTCAGTTCTTCTCAACGTTCTGGACAAACATAACGGCTGAGTACTGTTGTCATTTTGACAAATTCACAATTGTTTTCTGATTTTGATTAAATATATAGTGTCTTAAGAACTCATATTGCATCAAAGGGGAGTGTAAATATACATTGCATCATCAGAAACAATTTGTATAAGAGTTTGAACTCATCTGTATGCTTGTGCTAGGCATATCTTCTGTTGAGCTGTTGAACGCAAAGATAACTGCCACATCGCTTGTTTGGTTCCTCCTGTATGCTTGGTTTTCTGTTCCTGATTAGGAGAAACATTCCCAGTGGACGCAGACGGTGGAGGAAGTTCCACAGAGGGGACAGGGAGGTCCAACCCGAAGACATTAAACCACGACAATGAAGGAGACATGGGAAATCATTTCCATGGATTATACCATGTTGAACTATTGCATTTTCTCAAGACTTTCCATTTCCAGGCTTGTGAGACACAGCAGACTATACCAGTGCCATAAACATCAACAAAGATGCGGTGAAGTAGTTCAGGCACAAAAGGGGACACTCCGAGATAGACGGGGCCCGTTAACAACCAACACAGCGGAAAGAGGCCAAAGAGGCCAATTGCTGGGCTCACCTGTCCCATTGCGAGCCAGTCTGGTCTCCAGAAGGCCAAACACCATAGACAGAAGGAACATCCAGCCCCACCATGGAGGACTGAGACTGGTAGTATTATCTATGAAAGTGTCTTGTGTTTTTCATTCTCTGTTCTCTGATTCCAGGAGAGCATTCTCTCCTGTAGCTGGCGTCTGATGGCCATGACATACGACCGCCACCGATTGGTGACACTGTTCCCGGGACAATGGATAAAGAGATCCACAGGGTTCACTCCAAGAGAGCTGAGAAAGGTCGACTGGCTGAAAAGATCTTGCAGATTACTGCCAACGGGCGTCAATCACAACGAGGTTTCTAACCTCTTCCAGACTTCCATACACATGCACACACTTCTTCCTAGAATATTTCGTGTGTGTTGAAGTTCACTACATCCGAGTTTGTGGTAAAATATCTTCCTCTAATCGATTTCTCAGTATTTGTATAGATAAAGATGTAAAGTGCCTCTATAGCAGGTTTGTGAAGTTTTGCCATACACACGTTGTTGATTCTGAACGTCATTCACACGATTTGAATGAGTCCATATGATAATGCAATTTGCTGTGGTGCTAATCATAGGTTTCCTCTCCTGTGCCTGTCTGGTGGCCTGTGACAAAGCATAAGAACAAGCACAAAGAAGAAGTAGAAGTAGCCCAGTTCTGTGAAGAGAATTGCATTTGATATTATTCTAAAATTTGTTTTTACTTTAGATTATTTTATTTTTTTTTACTTCATTTATTTGTATTAATAAAAACAAATTCATACATTAAGTTTTTCTAAAAGTGACAGTTTTAGTGTTGAAGAAAGGTTTTAATTTTACAGAGTTGATCCTTCCTTGTAGCCAAGCGCCGTCGTCAAAATGCTCAACCCCCCTATGGGCAACTTTGACATTAGGTTACTTCTTTATCGTGGGACAAATAATGGACATGTTGCTACAAATACTTTGAAAACTCACTGCCTTTACAGTTGTATGGTCGTTTGCCTAAATTAAGGCTACAATATTAAAAATGTGTACTCTGAAAACCGCGAACGTGTCATCATCTTAGCTTTTTCAGGATGCGGTCCTTAGCAACAAAAATTACGGCTCCAAATGACAGATAGCCTACTGCTTGCAATTGCATTTGTACACCATAATCAGTGCCAGATAATCACCGTGTCGAAAATACATTTCAGTCAGAAATATTTCCCTAAAATATAGATCCCATTGCAAGATCATTGCTCAATACTATTTGTACATAATCATCTTATATAGCCTATAAAGCTGCAATTTACAGGCATATTCTCTCGTTGAAATACAATCATTTTCCTTGCCTCCCCCACGGTTCTCGCCCATTCGTGCTTGCAAGTCACCACTCTCTACCCAACAAACCAAAATTATAGGCCTATATTTAATTTATAATGACGATGATGATCTTGTTTTGTATTGATCTTGTATTTTTAGCTGTCTACGAGTAGCCGATCTGCTCATTTCTGCAGTCTGCTCTGCAAACCTAAATAAGACAATAAACCACATGACTAATAAATAGGTTTCCTTGTTTTCTTGAGGCACTGATTTTTCATGCACGCAATCGTGGTCACAAATACTGGACATGCCACTCAACGCAATCTTTAAGGAAACCAACGCTTCGGTGGACATACAGGAAAACAAAAGATGAAAGGAAAGGTCCAGATTCTCACGGCAATTGATAACTCTTGTCTATCAAACTCTTGTCATGCATAGTTCTTTATTAGCAGGAGTATTTTAAATAAGAAAAAGTTTTTCAAATCCACTAGGATCATTATCATATTCTTAATTGCCTTGATAGGCCTACTTAAAATAACCCTGCTCAAGAATGCAACAACTAGGTTGCCTTTTATCTTGGTAGACATTGCCTATGAGCATCACTTACATTCACAATCAATCAGCATATCTAAAGTTAAAATGTAATGTGTTATAGGCCTATAGTAGCCAAACTGACTGACATAACTATACATAAAACAATGCAAATATATCTCGCTTAATGGATTTCAAACAACGGGACTGAAATCTAAACAGAAACTTGCTAGCAAGATATAGTTAGGGCGGACAGGTCAAAAACCTAGATATGAATTTCTTAAAGTTTTTTGGCATGATTTCCCTCTGCTTGTTCCGTAGTTTTGTTATCTGCTGTCAGAACGCATGTAGTTATTTCTGATCATGAGCTATCTTGAAAAAAACACCCTAATTTTGACCTTTTTTTTTTACCCACCTCGTCCTCTCTCTTAAAGCGAGGCACTCCGGTCAGAAAATGAATAGCACGTCAATGGAACGCCATTGTATTGCGTCACATCATCATCATTATCATCTTCATCCGCTTTGTCCGGGGTCGGGTCGCGGAGGTAGCAGTTCCAGCAGGGCATCCCAAACTTCCCTTTCCCGGGCCACATTAACCAGCTCTGACTGGGGGATTCCAAGGCGTTCCCAGGCCAGTGTGGAGATATAATCCCTCCACCTGGTCCGAGGTCTGCCCCGCGGCCTCCGCCCAGCTGGACGTGCCTGGAACACCTCCCTAGGGAGGCGGCCAAGTGGCATCCTTACTAGATGCCCGAACCACCTCAACTGGCTCCTTTCTACGCAAAGAAACAGCGGCTCTACTCCGAGTCCCTCACGAATGGCTGAACTTCTCACCCTATCCCTAAGGGAGATGCCAGCTACCCTCCGGAGGAAACTCATTTCCGCCGCTTGTATCCGCGATCTCGTTCTTTCGGTCATGACCCACCCTTCATGACCATAGGTCAGAGTAGGAATGAAGATAGACCGGTAGATTGAGAGCTTTGCCTTCTGGCTCAGCTCTCTCTTCGTCACAACGGTGCGATAAAGCGACTGCAACACCGCACCCGCTGCTCCAATTCTCCGGCCCATCTCTCGTTCCATTTTACCCTCACTCGAGAACAAGACCCCGAGATACTTGAACTCCTTCACTTGGGGTAAAGACTCATTCCCTACTTGGAGTAGACAATCCATCGGTTTCCTGCTGAGAACCATGGCCTCAGATTTGGAGGTGTTGATCCTCATCCCAGCCGCTTCACACTCGACTGCGAACCGATCCAATGAGTGCTGCAGGTCGCAGACTGATGATGTCATCAGGACCACATCATCTGCAAAAAGCAGTGATGCAATCCTCTGCCCACCAACCTGCAGCCCCCCTCCCCCGCGGCTACGCCGTGAGATCCCGTCCATGAATACCACTACTGTGTACTGCGTCACTGTAATTTTAAATTTTAATGACGTACAATGGCACGTAATGCTATAGCTCAGTTGGTTAATACGTCTGAATTTGTACCCTGATGTTTATCGGGTTTTTCTTAACAACTCAAAGGTGACAGAGTCTCCTCAATACCACTGAAGTGGCAATGGAACTTACTCAAAGCCAGCCAGACCCACCAATCATGGGTATCATAGCTATGTCCACTGACTTATATGACGTTTAGTGGGGAGTAGTCATTAATGCTGAAGGCGTTCTCAGTCACGATTGCAAAAAAAATTACATATCTCCCAGCAGTATCTGGGGCATTTTGTAAATTAGCTACGATGTAGTATTTGCCTATTGGACTAGAAGACAAGTGATTATTTTTAAAAGTTGGAAATGTGTAAGTCTGTGGTTATTTTTTGTCCAAAAACAGAACTCAAAAACAGCATGCAAAAACTGAACTAGGAAAAACATATATACAATATTTACGAAAAGTGTGTGTGTGTGTGTGTGTGAGAGAATGCAAGAGGTTAGGGGGAGCAGCTTTATGGATTCAGCTTTCATGCATGGCTTAACAGGGAGTTACACCAGCCAGTGGCCCCTGTCTCATATCACCATGCATGCTAAAGTATTTTATTTAATTTTTAATTATATTTTAAAAAGTATTTTTTTGTATTTAGTTACGAGCCACAGCTTAACTAAATGGCATATGATTTTCTATTTGTCAGTAATGCTCACAGCAGCATGGCTTAACAGGGAGTTACACCAGCCAGTGGCCCCTGTCTCATATCACCATGCATGCTATAGCATAAACCCTTGTAAAAAGCATTTTAATTTCTTTAATCCATGTAAATATGGTCCATAAAAATCCATGTCGTGGTGAAGAAGGAGCTGAGCCGAAAGGCGAAACTCGCGATTTACCAGTCGGTCTACGTTCCAACCCTCACCTATGGTCATGAGCTTTGGGTAGTGACCAAAAGAATAAGATCACGAGTACAAGCGTCTGAAATGTGTTTCCTCCGTAGGGTGGCTGGGCTCAGCCTTAGGGATAGGGTAAAGAGCTCGGTCATCCGGAGGGAGCTCGGAGTAGAGCCGCTGCTCCTTCGCATCGAAAGGAGCCAGATGAGGTGGTACAGGCATCTGATTAGGATGCCTCCTGGGCGCCTCCCGTTGGAGGTTTTCCGGGCACGCCCTACTGGTAGGAGACCCCGGGGTAGAACCAGAACACGCTGGCGAGATTATACATCTCGTCTGGCCTGGGAACGCCTCGGGATCCTCCAGGAGGATCTGGAAAGCGTTGCTGGGGATAGGGACGGCTGGAATTCCCTGCTGAGCCTGCTGCCACCGCGACCCGGCCCCGGATAAGCGGCGGAAAATGGATGGATGGATGGATGGATGGATGGATAATCCATGTAAATAGTATTTTAATTACTTTAATGTATTAATGCCTATTTATTAAGCTGTGACATATCTACAGAATTTGAGAGAGAATCCTAACTTCGTTTGCAAAATAATAAACTAATAATAATTCCTTATTAATAGGACTGCCTACTTCATCATCTTCTTCCTCGGTATAATCTACTAAAAAAGCATTGTTTCCATTTGAAGACATAACTTTGCCGGGCCACCCGAACTCACTACAGTCTTCACTGTCTTAGTTAATGATAAAGATTTTATTGGGGGAAAAATTTAGCATATGTTCTGCTATGAGTTCTAAATGATGATCCTGGTATTCGGTCCATACAGGGTTTCTGCAGGTTTGAACAAGTTGAGTTTAAGACTTTTTAAGACCTTTTTAAGACCATTATGAACGCAATTTAAGACCCGTCAAGTCCATACTGGCAAACATCTACAAAGACCATAAAGGAAAATCTAAGTCCCAGAATTACTTGCAAAGTAAACGAATTTATTGAATTGAAGTTTTTTTGTAAATAACTGTCTGAATGGCAATTTAACAAACAAATTCACATTTGAGAACTATCTTTCACAGAATTCACTTTTTTCTTTAACTAACTGAAGTGTGTGTGTGTAGATAGGCTGACACTGCCGCTCAGTGTCTGCCTGAGTGAAGTCAGAGGACAAGCTTCCTAATATAATCGTCACAGCATCCATAGAGTATAGGCTATTCAGAAGCCAGCTCTCCACACATCCCAGAGCAATGACAGAGGAGTGGTGTGCTTGTCTGTGTGTGTGTACACAAGAACTAGGCTACATTAATCTGAGCTCTTCTCCCTTAGCAGCAATCTCCTCGACAATGTTGTTGAGCTCAGCTAACTTTTTCTTGCAGCCCCTCCTCAGTGCATTGGACTTTGTTATGAGCTGGGCCATCCGACTGCCAGCCTTGCCTTCAGCCTCTTCTGCAAACCTGTCTGCGTCTCTGGCCAGACTGTCAGAAACCTCTTGGATGGTTTTCCTTTTCTTTTTTAGTTCCTCCAGGTAATCCTCTGTAGCCTTTCTCTTCTGACCCTGTGCATCAGACTCCAGCTTCCTTCTCTCTTGATCGAGGTTAACACGGTACCTGGACCTGGCTGATGTCACAGAAGTCATGAGCTCTTTTGTGAGGGGAACCTTGGTAACCCCCATGTAGAGTGACATATTCACACACAAGCCTGTGTGCAACAACAGTGTCCTCCTGCATGTTGCAGGTCTCTACTTCCTTGTTCACAGAAAAGCCTCTCTCCACAGAGGCCTGTCCATGGGACAAAATGAGCAGCTTCTGGCAAAAAGCCCAAAGCTCTGGATAGGGCTCGCTAAGGACACCACACAAGAAGATGTCCAGCCTTTTTTGCATCGGTGGGAAAGAGAGGAACTCCTCGCTTCTGCTCTCAAGGGATAGGAAGACGTCAAATTGCTGGAGAATGACGTCACCTATAAAAAAACAGATGATAAAGAAACAAGGAAATAAATGTATTGATAAATTATTACATTATAACAACAACCTGTAATGGTTATTATGGTGAACGAAATCACTGTTGTAACTACATTTTGGTTTTAATGGTGTACAAATCCTATTGAAATATAGCAAGTAAGCCACTGCACACAGAACATGCGCAGGACCATGAGAAGAGAAAACAACTCAAATAGGATATCCACACTATGCTGCACAGTTTAAATATTCAGAATGTCATAGTGCGGAACTCTTTTGTTCAAAGCCTATTCCTAGCTATTCCTACCAGCAGAAACACCTCCTGCCAGCTGTTTGTCTTGCAGAAATGTCTGAACAAGACCTTTCATCTGCCGCTTGCACCTGTCTGGGTCTGTGAACATGACAGAGGGGTTCAGACAGGCCATCTGCCTAACCGTTGGATATTTGAGGGGGCTCTTCTCCTGCACTTTTCTGATGATGTTTGACAGTCCATGCATGCAGTCCCTTCTAAACTCAAGTACTCTGAGCTCAACACCTTTGCTGCTCTGGAGGGGGACAAGTCATAAATAATTGTAAGTATGTACAATACAATTATATTTGCTGCTTGCATCCTGACCGGGCCCAATTCTAGATTGCTTCAATTGGGGGGCATTTAGATTGGCATTGCCCCACCGTGCCCATACCTAGAACCGGCCTCAATCCTGATTATAATAAAAAAATATATTATTTCTAAATTGACACTCTACCTTGAGGACTGACTCAGCACCCAAGCCAATGTCAATGTCTTGTAGTTGGAGCCAGTTATTCTTGTCTGCTACATCCAGTTTGGTTAGCTGCAGTGTACTAATGACCTGGAGGACCTCTCTCTTGACAAAGCGTCTAAGTAGACACTGTCAAAAAAGACTCAAAAGTAAAGTCCCTGTATCCACATTTATCATAAAGTAACATGATCCTAATTCCAATGTTTTAAGAATTGACCTGTTCTTCATTAACAACAGTGTACATATAAATTAGGACTAATCAACAGTGACAAGAGTTTTATTGTGCAGTGTTTCCCATATAATCCATTACCTTGATCAACTCAGCCAAGTCTTTACTGAGGAAAGGCATAACCGGCTCGTCTGTTTGATACTTCTTCAGAAAGGGAGTGAAGGTCCTGGCGACAGTAGTGTAGAACTGTAGCTTGGCCAAGATGAGTGGATCTTTCAGGGCTTCTTCTATTGTGTTGAAGGATGCTGTCCCAGGGTTTGGGAGTTTTTTTCTTCTCACTGCATCCATATACAGTAGAAGTGATGGCCAGACTACAAGAGCCCTCTCTACCACAGGCAGGTTCTCGATCCACCGGTGGCCACAGAACGATAATGGGAAGACTATGGATTTGGTGACAGCACTGTAGTCTTCTCTCCTTGCTGGTACGTTGTGGAACAGTGTGTGCATTGCTTTCAAAAGTTTGTCCAGCTGCCACAAGGAGAAGCCACTTTTAAAAGCATTGTGTAATGTGTGGAGTCCACAGCTCCCGACAGAAACAAGCTGAGCACCTCCATACCGTTCTGCATGGTCTTGTTGGAGAAGTTGAAAAAACTTGAAATTTACGTTGGGCCCATCCATCGAGATGGACACCAGACTCCTGAGGTCAAATTGGTCCACGCACTTCTAAAATAAAAAAAGTTTTACTCCGTTATTTCTAATATTATACTCCATCTACTAGTATTATGCTGTTGCTAAGCATTGCACATTAAACAATAAATTGATGATTAGGGCTAAATTGTTAACTTTCTTTGCAACTGTTAAGGGATAATTCACCCATTTCCCAAATTTGTATATATACTCCCTTATCTCCAAAGTAGTAGGCCTAATGGCTACTAGCATGGTTCTAGCTGAGCTTAGATAACCATCTCCCACGCTTTATTTCTTAATAATTCATCATCATCATCATCATCATTAGCTATACCGCTTATCCTTTGCAGGGTCACGGGGGGGCTGGAGCCTATCCCAGCTGACACAGGGCGAGAGGCAGGGTACACCCTGGACAGGTCGCCAGTCTATCACAGGGCCAACACATATAGGGACAGACAACCACTCACACCTATGAGCAATTTAGAGTCACCAATCAACCTGCATGTTTTTGGACTTTGGGAGGAAACCCACGCCGACACAGGGAGACCATGCAAACTCCACACAGAAAGGCCCTTGGGTCAGGTGGGGTTTGAACCCAGGACCTCCTTGCTGTGAGGCAACAGTGCTAACCACTGAGCCGCCATGCATTCATAATAATTATATAGGCTAAATGCTTACTAATAAATTAAACATTTACTTACTTTGACATTTTTCAGTAAGTCCTGGGCTGTCGCATGCCCCATGAATTTGGACCCCAGGTACCTTGACTGTACCTGCTTGCCTTCCCAGAAACGTACATGTATGTCCAACTGCTTGGTTTTGTTTGTTTGATTTAGAGTTTCGTCGAACATCAGCACGAACGGGCCCTTCACTTTTGATATGAGGTCTCTCTTAATAAAATCTGCCAATCCAAATCGCGTAATATAAGACGTCTTGTCCTTTCCACACTTGAAGGTTTTAGCAACGTTAGAATCAGGGAACATGGCTTGAAAAAGCTCACCTATGCCATCATTGCTTTTGTACGACTGATGTCTGGCCACCGTGTGTAAGGTCCAGAGCACCTCTGCCTTTAATGTTGGCTTAGATCCAAACGCTGTCCGGAGGTCGCTTACCGGACTTGCAAGTGAAGAGTGGGTCGCGGTGGGGCCGGACTCTGATGCTCCCGAAGAACAAAATTGGGTGATGGCCGGTGTTTGCTGTTTACTTTTTCCCGCGGTTTTGTGTTTTTCAGATTTCCCATGGGACTCTAATGCCTTAATTCCCAAAGTTCCTAATTTAAGAGTTTTCTTGCACAGAGTGCAGTGGGCTTCAAATTCATTCTTTTCCACGGGCTTCAACCAAGCAATAAATGCGCTGTTCTGCAGCCAAATCTCATTGAACTTGCACTTACCCATACTAGTATCGTTAACAATTAGCCTGCTTCTAGAAGTAACATTATATTTTTGGCCGAAAGGATTAGCGCCACTTGAGCCAACACACAAGCTAGCTGGGTGTGCTACGATCAATTCTGACCGCTGCAGTTGGCATGAGTGGTTATTGGTTCCCTATCGTTTCTGTTTTAGTCAGCGTGACCAATAATCTTTTTTCTCTCTCCCAAAAAACACATTTAAAAGCGAGACTGAAGTTAATATACTTTTATAAAGTTAACGTTAACCTATAATAAACTACATTTTTAAGACCTGTCAAAGTCGAATTTAAGACATTTTAAGGCCTAAAATTCAGATTTCGGTATTTTAGACTTTTTAAGACTTTTTAAGGACCCGCGGAAACCCTGTCCATAAGAATTACCGCTTTTTTCGCAGCCGCGTTCCTGTACTGTTTTACATACTGTACAACTAAGTCGAACAGTACCACTTTCTCCCCCGGATTTGTGTGTGGGATCTAATTTTGTGCTACCTACTTTATCTTGTTCAAAAACAAGTGACTCCCACATTTCTAAAGTTAAGCCTGCTTGATGTGCCAGTCCATCAATTACATGCATCCCACAAAAGAGTTCATTGACCACAGCACTTCTCTGTGTCCGAAACATCGGCATAATTGTCAATCATTTCTGGCAAAATTTCCATTCTATATTGTGAGAGTATTTCATTAAACTTTTTTCTATCCCCGACCAGATTTGTGATTTTGGCGAATTTACCCTTCAATTGTAAATCGTGATCACTGTCAGAGTTTCCACCACTACTAATGACGTCGTGCACCATTTCAACCACGGTGTCAAATGTGCATTGAGCGGACCCAGAATACTGCTCTCTTAAACCTAAATGCAACCTTGAACCGTCCTTAACAACCGATGGTACTAGCAAACTAGGATACAAATATGGGACTGCTGGTGTATGTTTTAAAGTTATTTGTTCCTTGACGCACTCGGCAAACGATCTACTGCAAGCCCTGTCATCGTACCCAATACACAGTTTGACATCGGGGGCTTTAGTCATATTAACGCCGAATGTGGAGATAAGCTCCATTACAGTCTAACGAGTTTTATTATTAAAAACGCATCCGTCCAGTAAAGTAATTTCGCGCGCGTCCTGTTCCGCCTCACGCTGCGATTGCCAAAATACTATTTCATTATTGAGGTCAGAAAGGGTTTCAGACAATTGTTTATTCTTACGCTTGTTTTATTTGAGCTGGTAACTCTTTTTTGTGTTGTCACAACTGAGACTTTCAAATTTAAGATGCAACTCATCAACACGACCGCTTAGCAAGTCACTATGTTGTTCTGCCTCGTGTTTTCCCGCGGAGAGTTCAATCACCCGATTCTCTAATTGCCCTATATTTTTGTCTCTACGTTTAAGTCTTTTGTTTGCATTTCGCGCGGTTACATTCTGTTCCAAGCTATGACTTCATTTAGCTTGGAGAACTTTAATGTTTTGCTCTGATATCCTCTCCCCCTCGCGCTTCTCATTCAGTGTGGCTGTCAGTTCGGATATTCTTGTCTCCAATTCTTGTCCCTGTTGTACTGTTAGTTGGTAACAATTTACCTCAATGTGAAGGCCTGATCTAAAAAAAAATAAATCGGTGTTGCAAATTTACCTTAGCATCAGGCTCTCCCTCATGATCTACTGACACTGCTGTCAAATTTGGTTCCCTTTTAGCATTGATGTCAAAAAACGTCCTAAAAAAAATGGCCCTCTCACCTGGCCGTATAATTATTGTTTTGTACAATTTACTTAACCGAGTTCCAAATTTTTTAAGGTCAAACTCACTAAATAAATTTTTGTCCATGTCTACAAAATTGAATTTAAGAATTTAAATGACAGCTCGCGTGATAGACGCAGTTTCTTCTTTTTTTTTACAGAAACCATACACCTCAAGCATAATACCATTTTTCAATACATCTACATTTAAGTTTGGTGATTCGATTGAATCGGCATATTACAAAACTATTCCTACCTCATTACAAAAATGTGTTTACAGGTACAGGGGAGCAGCAATTTGATCAGTAGAAGTGGTTGGATTTGTGCATCTGTCAATACAGCTAGCCATCGTTGTTCTTCCTTGCGCAAATGAGAAAGACATTGGCACAAAGCAGGGGTTATATGTCATGGTCATTCGGATTTATTTGTGGTCTTAGGGTGCCATCTATGGGGAAAAGCTTGTAATTAACCACTTTGGACTGATTTACTGACCCAGTACTTAGCTATGTTGTCTTTTCTGATTGGACATTAAGATAAATAATTTGAATATCCCATCGAGCCTTGCGACATATAAATAGCACTTTTTGAAACCATGACTTTGATTACTGTACTCATTAATGACTACCACTGTGACCATTTCACCCTAATCACGACCATACTACAGTATCGTTTACTGTGGTCACATAGATGGTGGTTCTTCGTGAGCTACTTATAATCAGAGCAAGACGGTGAGAGTCCGACTAGGTTAAAAAAAAATTTGGCAGACAGACATTTAGTAGCTACGACTACCATTGAGAAGTGGTACAAAGCTGCAAACTCTTGATCAACGATAGCTGACGTCATACAATGAAAGTTCTCGCGCTGTTAAAGCAAATTAGCAGACCACTCCACACTAAAGGGCAAATCTCGCAAAATGTATATCTTTGGATTTTCTTCAAAATCACATGAGTTGCTGAACATCCTCAACTTCATTTTGAGACCTGCGAAATCGAGGTGCTCTGAACTTTGACCTAGTTATGCCTTTTAAAGTAAAAAAAAAAGTTCTTGGCAGAACGCTGGGAAAACGCCATAGGTTCCAATGGCTTTATAGGAACTTGCGTCGCCAACTTCAACCAGAAATCTCAAAATGTATCTTTAGATTTTAATTAAAATTCTATTTTATTAAACATGAGGCTTAAAACATTTTTTTAAAGGGACTGAAATAGAGGTGCTCGCAAATTCAGACATACAGGTAAAGCTAAGAAAAATTCTAAACTAATTTACAAAAACTTGCCGTTTACCAATCATTATACAAAATTAATCAGCAGTTCACAGATGTTCACGACAACAACACTGTTTTGAATTCCATTATTTTATCGTCTAGTTCTGTTAAAATGAAATAGGTGATAGCGGTCAGTGCCGTTTTGTGATTTCCAACGCAAGCTTCTCTCCAGCCCTCACTAGGCTAAACCAACGTTCTATTCAATTAATTTCCACTGGGTCCGCGCTAGCGTTCTACTGCTTGCGGAGCCAACTGTCTTTTCTGCGTTCGGGGTAAAAATACTGCGTTCTGTTGTCCACCGTAATATCCACGATATTCCTGGCAGTTTCCATGGGCACTTCCGCACCACGTGATTTTTTTGCCTTAGAAAAACGTGTACTTTTTTTTTGCTGGATCTTTAAAGAGACCTTGGTCTAGTCACAGTTGAAAGGCCACGATGGAACTTTTTGATTAAAGTTAAAGTTAGAAGCGATTCAAGTAAAGTACGACACGTATTTTAAATATATATTGGTTTACTGATTGGTTAGTCCCCGTAAGGTCATGTCCGGAGAGGGGTTTACTTCAAAATGAATCAAAGTTTTACCGTCAAAAATAATGGGAATATTACGCATTATTATACGCGAGCATTGCGACCAAACCCAGCGTTGACCACCACGCAGAGGCGTTTTGAAATGACAAAATTATGTTATTAACAGTAGAAATATGGAAAGCTGGAATTATCAGTGATTGAAGAATATATTCTTAAACCAGTCCATCAATCGTTGGATATTAAAGAAACTTTTTTTATTGAACTACTCAAAGTTGAGGATTTTTTCATATAACAACAAAACCTACGTTCTTTGGAAGCTAACTACGAATTAGCAAGAGATCTATAAATATAAACACTTCTAATTTGTGAAACTAAGTATACTCTGGAATGACTTAAAAGACAGATCAACAAAACGTTATATTTGTGTTGATTTAAACAGTTTCAAAACGGTACACAGCACGGTTTTCTTCATGCTGCGTGAATACAGCTGCCGTTGACTACACTGTAGCTGTTGGGTTTGTCTTGCCCTATCTTACTATCCCATCGTCGATTTCTCGATGGCATCGATTCAACTTATAGCTAGTTACACTCCCGTTTTACAGTCCTGTGCTGTGGCTGTGAAATATCAAATAAAAATGTGAAAAATGAATTTACTTACTCATCCCATAGAAGTTTGTATTTGGTCATCTCTTGATCATATATCAATGCTGTTCCAATAGGTACAGCCATTTTTCAAAAACAGGTGAATACTAGCTAACAACTGTCAAACACAATTGAAACAACGGTTAACATTTAAGCTGGAGCTCCGCGTCGCTGCATTCAAATCTAGAAGCGATGTGCCGAAGACCATGAGGACGTGTTTTTGGGCAAAACGCTGACAACTCTGCCTCATTAATATTCATAATCCAGTGATGTGATAGGTCGAAACACTTTTTCACGTCACAAGACAGGGACATATTTTAAACTATTGATGCGTTTCTAAACAGGCCCCCTGCCTGGGTCTGCAACCGCAGCTCAGAATCATTGGATAACTCGATCTCCACTGTCGATTGGTCGTGGGTAGTAAAGTTGTTAGTGGCGGCAACGTTCTTTTTCCGGATACTGTCGTCATGAGCGGTACGACTGGCGTTAACGTGTTAACAAACGCGTGAATAAGATTTATTCTGTCGTGTTTCTGCATTTTTACGTGACATGGAAAAGCAAAAGGAGGGACTTAAGCGGATAGTTCATTTTGGGCGTTAGTATAGTATAAGTGAAAGGCTTTTGTTAAAATATTTGTGTTCCCCTCTGTGGAAATAAATTTTCTCAAGTTAGCAAGAATGCGAAAGCTAGTGATAAGGTTGCAACAATAAGGTGCTAGGTGCTGTTTGAATAGCCTTGAGTCCTGTACTAATTGTCACATGGGAGAACATGATTGGTCGTTATCTAGAAGAGAACACTCAAGCCATTGTAACTGAAGAGCAGGTCCTACAGGGGAGTGAGACATACTATACGTCACACGAAATGCAGCTGGGGGGGCGAATGGAGTACAAGAGAGGGAGAGAGAGAGTAAGAACTTTAGAATCTATTCTGCGGCGGCCGCTCTGATACATTCCCAGATATTTACCATTAGGGTTTCATATCTGCAAAATAAGGTAATTATTCAGCTTCTGTGTGTGTTTACTAATATATCATAGCATTAGACAAATGTTGATTAATTATTGGTAATTAACATAATTAAGTAATCATTGTTTTTATATCCCATTTTGTGTCTGAGTGATCTTCCTTGCCATCAACGAATTCGGAAAGGTTACCTGCGGAGAACCACCCTTCTCCATTGCGGCTAAAAACCTTAACACCTCTGAAAAAAAAAACGCGAATTTGTGTGCCAAAACAAGATAACAATAATACAATGATTGACTTGTAATAAATGTTTCATATTTTATGGTTACCCCCACAAGAAAGTTAATGTGTATGTTCAGAGAGCTTTTCCCCCCTTTCCATGATCAGAATTACACAAAATTACAACTGCATTTAAGTCCTAGACTATAAGGCCTTGCAAATGACCAGTCCACTACCATAACCATTGCAAATTTTGCAAATCTGTTAAAAAGGATGTGGTACCTTTGCCAATTTATTTAAATGACAAAGTTTAGGACTTAATAGTTTTAACTGTGTCTCGATTGTTTTTTATTCAATTATTTGTTTTGCTTAAAATCCTTATTCTTGCTTAGTAGTAAATGCCCCCCTGGTCCAGGACAGTGGTCTTAAATAGTCCAACATCAACACTATTCCTTATAATTAAATATTCAATTGTATTTGTATTATATTAACAGCTCCAAAGAAAAGACAGGTCGGTGCTTTTCTGACAACAAATTTGGCAGGACACAGATCTGGTCTAGGGCTAGACCCAGTTTTAAAGCTTGGCCGGCCTCATGTATTTCATAGTACAAAATGTATGTATTTAAAATGCATGTACATATATACATATGAACATATTTGGGCTTACATTGAAAACTGTCTTACAGAAATCCCGAACATCTGCAGAGCGAACCACAATGGGTCTGAAATCAAACTTTTCTTGTACTAGTCTAGTTAATAGCCTAATTAATTAAATATATAATTATTAAAGTATCATAGTCCCATACACAGTATATCTATATACACTCAAAAAAAAATTAAACGTTGACTTAAATAAAATGTATTTCGTTAACAAGTTCCACGCAATTGTTTAATGTTAGTACAACGCAAAAATATTAAGTTCATCTAACCCCAAAAAAATAATTTTGTTAATTAATCCCAAGCAATTAAATTATGTAACTAAATTTAATGATATATGTTTATCTTACATGATGCATATATCGCGTCCATGCATGTTATTTAGTTCTTTCGTATAATTCATTTTACACAGTATCGTTCAATATGTACTCAAAAGGCATGTAATCCTTTCACGAGAGCGTAAAACCGTGTGCTTTGCCGCATGCAGCTAATTACAACTTCCATCTCCACCTAACTAACACACATCTTAATCACCGTTATAGTACCGTTTAACACCCATTTGGGTAATCAGAGTTTGTCAACTCCGAGTTTCCTTCCTTGTTAACCCTGAGTTAGATCTGAGTAGACCTGAGTAGTTAACCTACGTTTGTAGTATAGGCCCCGGGTGACAGTGCTGTCGTACACCCACCATAATATAATGGCGAAGGTAAGGGTTGTAACAATACTGCAGCACCCAACATTGAAATCCAGATCAGTGTAACAATGTATTAGTGTTGGAATGTTGTTAAAATGAACTACTGTCAATAATAAATTCTGGTAAACAGGGCTTAAAATTAAGGGCATCCTAGGGAGGTTAAAAATGTTACGGTAAAAAAATGATTCATCGATCATGATGTTAGGGACAGTGGCTTTGGACAGAGTAGCTTTGGATCCAACTGGCAGGGCCTCCATTTTATGGAGCTTCAGGAAGTTCTGACTCATCCAACTCTTGATGTCCTGGAGGCAGTCAGTAGGGAAGGCTATATGTTATAGGCTAGGCTATATGTTACAACTGTTTTCTGTATTGTTTATAAACTGGATGTGAATATATTGTACAGCACTTTGGTCAACTCTGCTTGTTTTAAACGTTTTCTATAAATGAACTTGATTTGATTTGATTTAATTAAATATAAACAGCAGTGAGCAACCTTTGGTCTCTGTTTATACTTTCGCGGGACATGCACGGGAGTTTCCGTGTCTGTGCTTCTTCTAAGTTTTTTTGTACATTCTGGATTACTGAGTGCGACACTGCCACCTAGTTAAACGTACATTGAAGTATGTAGGCAAACTACTGTGCGAACGAAGCGCCAAATGAACATTTACATTCGCTAACGCGCTCACGCAGAAGTATAAACCAGGCTTTAAGGAGGCCGCGTAGGACGCAACATAACACCTATTTAGTTTGTTAGAGGTGAGTGGATGATTATCCTCACCCTGTTCAATGCTGAAATACTTCAAGATATACTGTCCGACCTTTTGTATGTCTTTGAAACAGTTGTCATGGCCTGATGACTACTACATTTGTAGGCAAGTAATATCAAAGAAAACACTTAAAGAAGGTCAAATACGTTTTATTTTCAGACTGCGTTACACATTTTCTGCCAAGTTCCCTATACGGGAGTGGTAACATAACAAAAGTTTCACGTGGTGCAAAAGGTTGTCTTTGTTCATATATGGCAGATGGTGCTTCAGCCGCGTGTTGTACTGCTCTGCGACTTGTGGATTGATCCCCTTGGATTGGGGATAGCAATCTCCATTGTACCCGGAGTTGCAAGCTTAAAGGAAGAAAAAAAATCATTGTTGTAGTATTTTGGGACACAAATACAAATTGAGGTTGATCGCATATAATACATCTACTCTACCTGCGTGGTTTTTCTAGTGGAGCCTATCAACCAGAAACCAGGTATGCTTGAAAAATCCCGGGTCACGGTTGAGAGCATAGCTGTGCAGTTTCCACGCATTGTCCTAAAACACAACTTTTGGTCCTAAAGAGATATCAACAAAAACAATAGTTAGCTTGTATGCATGAATAAGGACAGTAAAAAAATTTAAAGATCAGATCAGCAGGATGCTGAATGGGATATTAATTCTCCATTACGGAGAATCCATATGAAACACCTAATGGTCAAAATGAGAGCAAGAGTAAGTTATGGGTGGGATCCTTGCCTAGATGGGTATACTATGGTGATAATGGGATACAATAGATGGTATAGTGTAGTTATTTTACGAGTTCATAGCGAATATGTATTTGTTATATGCAGAGTTGCAGTGCTATTTTATTAAGTACCGGAGCGCACCCGTTATGATTCCCTCGTTACATAACAACAACGCGTACGCACTGGCAAACAATAACGCACTAATTGGCCTGGCCCGAGATTTGCTTTTGCATGCTGTGTTTACTATTCGGCTTATTCTGATTGCTGCATGTTTTTCAATTATTTGCATGGAGTGTTTTTGCATGGAGTGTTTTATAGGGAAGATCAACAGGAGCGCATCCGTGGACGCACAAAGACTGTCCTAATCATTTATTACGTTTTTACAGTTCGCCACAGAACGGAACGGAACAGAACAAACGCCAGATTCAGAAGGGGTCGGGACCAGACCTGTGACGTAACAACAGTCTATGAAAAGAACACTTAATTAAACTGACTTTCTATTATCACAGTTTTAGTCCTGGTCTTTTGTGGTGCTTCCCAACTGGTCATTCTATTGAACTGAGTACTTAACATTTTAACGACCACGGAGGACAAACGTAATTATGTTCATAGCAGCAATTACATGCACTATAATCGCAAACGATAACGCACAGCTATGGATGTGGTGGGTGGTTAGAAATTGTTGGGTTATATTGACAATCCCACTCATTTAAACGCAAGCCTTGGTTACGTTAGCCAATGCGGTTTTTGATTTATGATTCAATTACAAATGTAACCAACCACGCTGTTAGATCAGTTGTTCCCAATCCAGTCCTCAACAACCCCCAGCCATTCCAGGTCTTTGATCTTCCCTAGTGCCAGCACACCTGGTGCAATTAGTCAAGGCCTTGCAGTAAGTGAATAATTACACCAGGTGTGCTAGCACTTGAAGATAAAATACCTGGAATGGCTGGGGGTACTTGAGGACTGGATTGGGAACCACTGTTATAGATCATCATTATTTGTATTTATTAGACCAGTGGTTCCCAATCCAGTCCTGAAGTACACCCAGCAAAGCCAGGAATTTGATCTTCCCTAGTGCCAGCACACCTGGTCCAATTAGTCAAGGCCTTGCTGTATGTGACTAATTACACCAGATGTGCTAGAAACTGAGAAGATTAAATTCATGGAATGGCTGGGGGTACTTGGACTGGATTGGGAACCACTGTATTAGACTACAAGTTGAGGGAAGGCGTACGCCGGGTGTACGCCGCCTGTGAAGCTCCAAGCGCCGAACGTTTGTGCGTTTTATTTATTTATTTTATTTTTTATTTTTGCATGAGCCGCGAGTGAATTGATGAAGAAACACGCCATATTTGCAAAAGCAAACACGTTAAGATTTTAATGTTTCAATTGTACTAATATTGAAGCTACAAAGCTGACTCCACAACGCTGGGAACAAATACCCTTTGTCTCTTTGTGGCCATATGGACAGCGTTTACACCAATAAAAACAAATTACTCGCGCCCAAGAAATGGACATAGCCTACAGTTGTCAGGAGCACATTCCGTTATAAATCAATTTGGTTGTTTACCAACCAAATTGAGCTCTTTATCTAGATCTAGCTCTTTATCTTTATCTAGCTCATTATCTCTTTATCTATCAGCTCTTTATCTAGAGCTGATAAAGATCAGCTCTAGATGTGATAACAAAAGTGCATAGGGGCGTAACTACTTTGTGATCAGCGGTTTTGGTGGTAATTTAAGAGCTTACATTATCAGAGATTTCACATTAGTACTCATCTTCCAGTGTCAAGGGCAGAAGGTAAGGAGGAGATCCCTCATGTCCTTTGCAAGTAGCATTGGTGGTAGCCTAGTGTGGTTCCGTCCATGACCATTTCGCTATCAATACATAAAATAATCTAAAAACAAACAAAAAAAGATGCTTACCATGAACCATGAACATATTTGTAACATACTGTACCTTGGTGACTCGTAATGTAATGTAATAGGGAGACACTGACGCCATGTTCTGCGGAACATATGGTAGGTCATTTCCTTTATGAAGTCTGCGTTCCCATGTTCTCGCTGGTTGGTTTCCCACAACCGGAAATAATTAACAACAGGAGTTCTATAAAAAGAAAAATGAACACAGAATAAATACCAAGTATGACATAAATCTTAAAAAATACATCACTACTATAAAGGTGTGACCGTTAAGAATCATGGGTAAATACTTATCACGAAAATAAGAAATGAAACATGTAGTCTCTTAAGACATGGTGATGAATGAGGTAGGGCCCCATATTGAAAATGATGTCAGACCCACCATCAAAACCATGAATATGCTGGCATTTGGTACTCAAACAATTGCTCATGCATGCCGATTGCAGCAAGTCATTGTGGGATATTCGTTATTATTTACCTGTTTAATGCCACTGTGGCCTATTAGAAAAATAATTAAGTACTATTAATGTGTGAGGTTTATAGATAGAATCCTTTTGGAAAGGTTTACTCATTGAGCAACCTGGACTGCGCACTGTGTTTGGCTGATACACATGCTGCGTTTCAAAAGTCATTCAACATGCCCTCGTTGACTTCCCCTCTGCACACGCCCTCGGGGGAATCCCCGCCGCCATCTTAAGTCTCGTTCCATTTGTGTGAAAATCTGAAGTGAACCTGGTGAGATCGACCCTCGGAGGGCTGAGTGAGCGAGTGAACAACGATGGTCACGCCAGAGGCGTACTGTATATCACCCACAATGCATTGCTGTTTTGCATTTGGTGCAAGAAAATACATCGATGGTTAGGTGGCAGTAATGCACGTAAAATGCCAGTTGCTGGAATTAGATCGCTATCAATAATCACAAATAAATGCAGAACAATTCACAAATGTATTTCCTGATTACTATATAAATGGCATGGTTCACAAATAAATGTGTAACGATTCACAAATAGTTTTTTGTGATTTATATATCACAAAGCTGTGTTCTTTGAAGTTTATGCCCCCCCCCCCCCCCCCCCCCCCCCATCTCCAAAACAAAAGATCAACGGATCATCACATTTAGAAACATCAAACAAATCAACCCATTTGACCTTGCCGTCCTGATCAACTCTTACCCCAGTCCTGCTCTTTCCTCCTCCCCGGATGACTTAGTTATTAATTACAATGTTTGCCTCTCCTCTGCCCTCGACTCCCTTGCTCCATTGAAAACACGTTTTGTCTCCTTTGACCAAACAGCTCCCTGGTACACTCCTGCCCTCCGTGAGCTCAAAACCATTGGGCGCCGTCTCGAGCAGCTGTGTAAAAGGACTGGACTCTCAGTGCACACCCAACTTTATTCGGACCACCTTCATAATTACAAATTCAAACTCTGTGCTGCTAAATCCTCCTATTATGCAAACATCATCTCTGCAGGGAAAGGTAACACCAGAGCCCTCTTCTCCACAGTCAGCCACCAATTAAAGCCACCTAGCACCCTCCCTTCTAATATCTCCAATGAAAACTGCACTGCCTTCCTGAAATTGTTTTCCACCAAAATCAACATCATCCACCTACAGGTGGCCTCATCTGCCATCCCATGAGAAGAACTAGCCTGGATGGTCCCACCAGCTCTGTCACCCGCCAGCACCCTATCTGACTTCACCCCAGCATCTGTGTTCTTTATCTCTGAGCTCATCCTCAAGTCTAAGTCCACCACCTGTCAGCTTGATCCTCTCCCCACAAGCCTCATCAAAGCCTGTTTGCCAGCCATCTCCCCCTTGATAACAGCAATAATCAACTCCTCCCTCAAATCTGGAACTGTACCCCCCACTCTCAAACTGGCCGCAATCTCTCCCATCCTCAAAAAACCTGGTGCGAGATCCTAAGGACCTCAACAACTTCAGGCCCATTTCTAACCTCCCTTTCATTTCCAAGGTGCTTGAGAGAGTTGTTGCTGCTCAACTTCAGTCCCACCTTGACTCCAATAAACTTCACGAACCATTTCAATCTGGTTTCCGCTTCCGAAACACAGCACCGAAACAGTTCTGGTTGAAATCACCAACGACCTCCTCTGTGCAGCTGACTCAGGACTACTATCCATCCTCATCCCCCTTGACCTTAGTGCTACCTTTGACACCATCTCCCACTCAGTACTCCTCGAGCGCCTGACTGGAATTGGGATCACTGGTGTCGCATTCTCCCTGTTCTCTTCCTATCTCGCTGAGACAACAGTTTGTGCAGCTGGAGAACCGCAGGTCCAAAAGTGCTGCTGTTGCACAGGGTGTCCCCCAGGGGTCAGTACTGGGTCCACTCCTCTTCGTTGTCTACCTCCTTCCCCTGGGGTCGATCCTCCGTCATCATGGTGTCCTCTTCCATTGCTTTGCTAATGATACCCAGCTCTATGTCCCTACCCAAACAACCACTGCCCTCCCTCCCTCCTCCCTTACTGACTGCCTCCAGGATATCAAGAGTAGGATGAGTCAGGACTTCCTGAAGCTCCATGGCACTAAAACGTAGGCCTTGCTAGTTGGATCCAAAGCTACTCTGTCCAAAGCCACTGTCCCTAACATCATGATCGATGGCTTCCCTGAACCCATCTCCTCTGAGTCAAGAGCCTCTGAGTTATCTTCGACAACACTCTCTCTTTTGCCCCTCATATCAACTGCATAACTCGGACCGCATTCTATCACCGCCGCAACATAGCCAGACTTCGCCCGTCCCTGTCAAGTGGTTGATTATTGCAATGCTGTTCTTTCAGGCCTCCACACCAAGCTACTAAACCGGCTACAAATAGTCCAGAATTCGGCTGCTCGTATCCTCACCCACACCAAGTCCAGTGACCACATCACCCCAACTTTCATCCAACTTTACTGGCTCCCTGTTCAATACCGCATTCAATTCAAAACTCTCCTGCTCACCTTCAAAGCCCTTCACAATTTGGCCCCCACATACTTATCTGACCTACTTCAGGACTATACCCCCTCTCGTTCCCTTCGCTCCTCATCGTCTGGCCTTCTGACCATTCCCCCCTCACGCGTCAGCACCATGGGTGCTAGGGCTTTCTGCTGTTCTGCACCCAGGCTCTGGAACAGCCTTCCCCCACGTATCCGACAGTCTGACACTTTATCATCCTTCAAGTCTCAAATAAAACCTAATTTATTCAAATTGGCCTACTCGATGTAATTGCTCCCTTGTACTGTGCCCGACTGTCTCCCCTTGTTTATCAGTGTTTTCACTAATGTGTCATTATGGTTTCCATTGTTGTTTCCTACCCTACACCCCCTTTTTTATTGTTACTATGTAGCTGAATAACTTTTATTTTATATTTCATTTTAATTACTGTAAGGTGAACTTGAGTGTCTTGAAAGGCGCCCTCAAATTAAATGTGTTATTATTATTTATTATTATATAGGTGAAGCTGTTCACAAATAAATGCATATCAATTCACAAATGTATTTGGCAAAAGCCCTGTACTAACGTCCAAAATGAACTATCCGCTGAAGTCCACCTTTTCCTTTTCCATGTCACATGCAGAAACACCACAGAATAAAGCTTTTTTCGCGTTTGTTAACGCGTTAACGCAAGTCTTACCGCTCATGACGACAGTATCCGGAAAGAGAACGTTGCCGCCACTAACCACTTTGCTACCCACGACCAATCGACAGTGGAGATCGAGTTATCCAATGATATTGAGCTGCGGTTGCAGGCCCAGGCAGGGGCCTGTTTTATTGCTCACAATTGTCCCCGTCTTGTGACGTGAAAAAGTGTTTCGACCTATCACATCACTGGATTATGAATATCAATGAGGCATTTATCGTGTTTTGGCCCTACAGCACGTCCTCAGACATAGCGCAGGAATGTGGTGGATTGGTTGCTCTACATTATAAACTGTAAGTAATTTTGATTTTCTAACCCTAATCTAGCGTTATTAATGATATGCACTACCCAAAGCACTATCCTGCCAGCAAGTATTGTTGGATAGCTACCTTACTAGCAGTAAGGCAAGCAGTGTTTTCCGTTTGGTTACGTTAGCGAGCTACTAAGTTAGCTACATAAAGTTGGAACCGTAGGACCAGAGCCATATCGAGAGATATTGTGCTGTATATGGCTCTGGGTTGGACAACCGAACGCAATATTTTTAGTCAGTACGCAGAAATGACAGTTGGTTCAGCGTGCACCAACCAACGCGATTTCCTTGAAAATGTATTCAAAGGAACGCTGGTTCAGCCCGTTCAGTGCTTAAGTGAATTGCTAGGGCGGACAGGTCAAAAATTTAGCAGTGTTTTTTTTTTGTTTTTTTGGGATTATATTATTTCCCTTGTCCAGTAGTTTTGTTTTCTGCAGTCGGAATGTATCTACTGCTCTCCTAGCCTGAGATATCTGGAAAAAACAGCCCTAATTTAGAGACTTTTTTCACCACAGCGTCCTATACTTTAAAGCAGAGCATTTCGGTTAGGAGAACCATGGAACGTCCATAGAACGCCATTGTTCTGCGTCACTGAAATATGAATTTTCAATGACGCTACCTGCCTTGGCGCTAATTTTGAGTGCTTTCCAATGGAAGGAGAAAGCGATTTCTCTGTTCAGTAATATCATGACAAGGGCTTTTGCCCAAACGGTCTTGACACAGTCAGGACGTCTCAGTTAAACCTATCGATATAGCTAGCTAACGTGAGCTAAACCAAAGGCTAGGCTATTTTTTTTTGGTTTACCTCAGACTCACAGGCTCTCCCTTGCAAACGTCGATGTTTAGTTTTCACACACAGCCTACTGACAACAGGCGATTACACTTGACACGATCCACGTCCTATGAAGGACGGGTTCAAGTCTTGTTAGATATTAACGTAACGTGTCTGCAAGTTTTATAATGCGTGTTTACAGTATTTAAGTGTTAGAGACATAACGATGGTGGACCTAGCTAACCTCAGCTCAGGCAAAAAAGTCAAGGAGCCTAGTCTAGTAGTCATCGTTACTACTGTCCTGACACGATAGGGCATTGAGGTTTACATTTGCATAATATCCCAGCAAGCCCTCTGTTTACATTTTTTTGGGGGGCAACCGTGACTTTGAACGCTAGACTCATTAATGACAACCCCTCCAATTTCATTCTCCTGTATCTGGCACAGCCGGCGCCGACCACAGCGCACGAGCTTGAGCGGTGGCAGGGCCAATGTGGAACGCACTGTCGGTGCAAGCCCGACCCTGTTGAAAGTAAATTCAAATACTTAGAAATCTATTGAGACCTAAAGATGTCAACATGAAATCCTTGTCTTGATGGAAGGGAGAGGGACGAATGTCCACACTGTGTGAACGGGATATAGTGGAATACATTAACAGTGACAGACCAGCCTTGTCAAAGAAAAAAATTATCGATAGTGCCAAAGATAGTCAACTACAATTGTTTCAATAAGTAATGCATCCAGTATTTTCATAAAAAGCGCGAAAAATCTGTGTTAGGCCTGTGTGAGTACACTCACATCTCGCGCCGACACCACAAATTGGCTGACCACTCCATGCAAAAGGGCAAATCTCGCAAAATGTGTATCTTTGGATTTTCTTCAAAATCACACGAGAGTTGCAAAACATCCTCAGCTTCATTTTGAGACCCGCGTAATCGAGGTGCTCTGAACTTTGACCTAGTTATGCCTTTTACAGTAAAAAAAAAAAATTCTCGATAGAACGCTGGAAAAATGCCATAGGTTTCAATTACTTTTTCATAACTCACGTCGCCAACTTCAACCTGAAATATCTCAAAATGTGTATCTTTTGATTTCAATTAAAATTACATTTTATTAAACTAGAGGCTTTGAATTTTCTTTTAAAGGGACTGAAATAGAGGTGCTCGCATATTCAGACACACAAGTAAAGCTAAGAAGACTTCTAAACTAATTTACAAAAACTTGCCGTTTACCAATCATTATACAAAATTAATCAGTTGAAGGCACACATGTTCACAACAAGAATACATAGTTTGTTTTACATTAAATTAGTTTAACCCCTAGATATATTAAAATAAACAAGGTGATAGCAGTCGGTGCCGTTTTGTGATTTTGAACGTAAGCTTTACTCTAGCCCTGAACAGGCTCAACCAACATTCTATTCAATTCATTTCCTATGGGTTCGCGCTAGCGTTCTACAGCACGCAGGACCAACTGTCTTTTTTGCGTTCTGACTAAAAATACTGCGTTCTATTGTCCGCCCTACAAATGGGTCACAATTCGCCACTTTTTGACGTGTTTTGAGACGCGTTGTGACACTTGGAAACGCGTCTTGAGACGCGTTGTGATAAAAAACGGCGTAAAATGCGCAACACAACGCCGCTTTTGACGGCATTATTAATGTATTGTCTTTAGAGCTGCGTATTTTGCGTCATTTTGTAAAAAATGGCGTTTTCTCATATGATAGTGATCTCCTCCCTATGGTTTTCACAGCCACTAAATTTCAAATATTTTCACCCAACGTGTCACAACGCGTCTCAAAACGCGTCAGAAAGTGGAGAATTGTTACCCATTTCGCTTTCCATAGACAGTAGTGATGTGTCGTTCATGAACGGTTCGTTCATTTTGAATGAATCTTTATAATGACTCGGTACTAACGCGTAGTCTCAGAGAGTGATTTGTTCATTTTGGTTGTGCATGCGCAACAACAGTTGTGTTCGAGTCATTCGTTAATTTCGTTCAGCATAGGCTTAGTATAGGAAACAGAAATTAATAGTTCACCCCTTGACTGGAGCTGCGTTTCAATGGTAGTTCCACTTACCCTCATTCACTCACCCTCAGTTCTTGGTATGACGTAACAGCATACATCACGCGGAGGCCACTTGGCGAACCGAAGGAAAGTGGTCGGGGGGTTTAAATGGAACAAACCTGCCCTTGTACACTTTCAGCCCAAACTTGATTGACAACCAGTTGTGGGCTTGGCGATAAACTGCTTTTTACAAATTATCGAAAATAACTGCATACTCGTTTAAGTGAGGCTTATGCAATCAGCTGTGTCAGTTTCTAATAATTAAAAAATAATACATGTTTCTGTTTGTGATATGTATCATGATTATCCTAACTATTATTGCTAGGGGTTAATGATATCTTCCTCTATTTATTATTATTCTCCTTCGGTGGTAAGCAACTTGAGTTTCAAGTGCATTACTGCCACATAACCAATGATGTTTTCTCTTGCACCAAATGCATAAAAGCAATGCATTGTGGGTGATATACACCTCTGGAGGGACCCTCGTTGTTCCCTCAGCTCCCTCAGCCCTCCGAGGGGCGATCTCACCAAGTTCACTTCAGATTTTCAGACTAATAAAACGGCACTTAAGATAGCAGCGGGGATCGGCGAGGGCAAGTGCCAAGGGGAAATCAACGAGGGCATGTTGAACGGCTATTGAAACGTAGCAGGGGTCTTCGGTTCTGAGTTGTTCGTTCAATTTTCACGTGACAGCCCCATAGGCTCAGAATTGGAAAGAGAGAAGAGTAGTTCACCCCACAAATGGGTCTTCAGGTCTGATTTGTTCATTACATTTTCACGTGATAGATAGGCTCGGCATAGAAAGGTTTGTCATGGTTATGTAGTCACGATTACGCCATAGTTATGATTGACTCACTATGAGAATTAAGTCCCCTAAAAGCAGTTGCAATATAGTACTTTACTGAAACGTGATGTATTGTATTTAGCCAAAAAATATTGATATTGATGTAATCATTGATGTAATATTGATAGGCTATAACTTTAAGATATAGCCTATTTATTTATTATCAGGTTGTTCTTGTTAGCTTTTTGCGCTTAGCAATAACGTGCTGTATACACATCCTTACACACTCTACTGAATAAAATATCTAAAAATCAAATTAATAAGTAAAATCACACCATACAGCCAAATAACAATCACACTCGCTAAGCCTAGCAGAGTAGCAGTCATGTGAAAAGTGAACGAAAGACTCGAAAGACAGGAAAGGAAACAAATTAGTAGTTCATCCCTCGACTAGCGCTGCGTTTCAATTGTAGTTCACCTTCCCCTCATTCACTTACCCTCAACACTTGGTATGACCTAACAGCATGCGTCGCGAGGAGGCCAGTTGGAGAACAGAGGGAAAGTGGTCGGGGGATTTAAATGCAACGAACCTGCCCTTGTACACTTTCAGCCCAAACTGTCATTGATCGACCGCCAGTTATAGGCTTGGCTCTATACTGCTTTTTACAAATCATCGGAAATACCTGCATACTCGTTTTAATGAGGCTTCTGCAATCAGCTGTGAGTTTCTAATAAATAAAAATGTATATGTTTTTCTGTTTGTGATATGTATCATGATAGAGAGCCTAAGTCAGCCCCTTCCGGTTTACCGCTATGGGACCTTATGTCGGAAAAATATGTATGGAAGTCAACGACGAGAAGCAACTTATATTTGGATCTTGAATTAATTGTGCCATGAAGTACACATATGATGTTTGTCGATTTAAAAGATAGTTTTGCAGGTCAAGAAAGTCGCCGTTTGTCGTAAAACAAGAAAGTAATGTAGAGTTTTGTGTTAGCCTTCTCAATGAACTACATCTCTCGTCTCGCACAGTGTACGTCACCAGTCACTTTGGCACAAATTTGAGCTCTTTCTCCTAGAACCAGTGGAAAGTATCAAAAGACGTGAAAATCATTACAAGTTGCCCATGATAAGAGCGGCAGCTATGCGAAAGGAGAGTTAGTGGGTTGAGTAAGAGCTAGCATACGGGACCTGCTCTACAAGGTTTCGGTGAGTAAAACGAGTCACGTCAGTTAGCGAACGTTAGCCCTAACGCAACTGTTGGGTTTGTAGTCTTTCTAATTACATATTTTGACAGGTTAATACTTCAAAGGTTTTACGACAAACGGCGACTTTCTTGACCTGCAAAACTATATATTAAATTGACAAACATCATATTTGTACTTCATGGCACAATTAATTCGAGATCGAAATATAAGTTGCCTCTCGCCGTTGACTTCCAAACATATTTTTTCCGACATAAGGTCCCATAGCGGTAAAACGCAAAGGGCAGACTTAGGCTCTCTATTATACTTTCATTGCTAGGGGTTTATGATATCTTCCTCTATTTATTAATATTCTCCTTCGGTGGTGAGCAACTGGGGTTTTACATGCATTACTGCCGCCTAACCATTGATGTATTCTCTTGCACCAAACGCATAAAAGCAATGCATTGTGGGTGATATGCACCTTGGAGTGATCATCGTTGTTCACTCGCTCCCTCAGCCCTCCTAGCGTCAATCTCACCAAGTTCACTTCAGATTTTCAGACTAATGGAACGGCACTTAAGATGGCGGCGGGGATTTCTTGAGGGCCAGTGCCGAGGGGAAGTGAACTAGGGCATGTTGAATGGCTATTGAAATGCAGCATGGGTCTGAGTTGTTAGATCAATTTTCACGTGACAGACGCATAGGCTCAGTATAGGAAAGAGAAAAGAGTAGTTTACCCCTGAACTGGGTCTTTTGGCCTGAGTCGTTTGTTCACTGGTCACGTGATAGCTGCTTAGGCAGGAGAAATCAGGAAACATAAATAAGTAGTTCACCCTTAGGGTTTGAGTCTTTCTTTCACTTGTAACGTGACTGCTTCATGCTTAAATTGACTACGTTCATAAGTGATCATTATTGATTTTTGGATTTTTACACGTCAGTTTAAATGCAATACCCAAACACAAAAACCGACCTAGGATATGTTTATATTTTCTATAAAAAATGTAACAAAAATTAAATTTTCTTTATAGGATATTATAGGATATTTTTCTCCTGGGTCAACTTTATCCTGTTTCTGATAGCTTTCTCCAGATCAAGTTTGCGGTCTTTCTCTTTTACTGTTCAAACAATGAATTAAGTAGCTGTGTATATACATACGTATAAAAGTATTTAATAATTTTTAATAAAATGTTTTGTTTGTCATTGTTAGCTTGTACTGTATAGTATATATTGTTTGCTTGAGCTTTTAGTATTTTTAATAATTTAGCTTGGTTGCTTTGCTTGCTATATGATAAACAAAATGGCACCATTTCGTCCCTGACCGCAACCATCATTCTGGAGTGCATAACTAGTCTTTTTTATTTATTTCCAACATGTGAGGCTTGTAACTGCCTACAAACTAACTGAACAAACTAACTAGCTAACTAACTAAATGTCATGTCACTTGACTTGGAAGACTTCACTCAAACTAAAGCGAATGACGTTAGCTAGCTATCTAGCAAGGAACGAGAGCAACGAATCGGGACTGGAAAGGGGGTAATAGTTTTAGAGCCAACCAGAGCCTAGCAAAAAAGACAGGTTGTAGTTTTTTATTTGAAGCGTTGTCAAAACTGTTATATAAAAATTAACAGTTCGACATGTTAAAAACGAGTTAGCATGTTTAGAAGAAACCGCCTCTCTCTACAAACCAGGAACAAATTGTAAGTGTTGGTAAAACAGGGATCTTATATTCGCGGTTCCAAAATAACTCTATGGAGAATAGACTGGGGAAATTCTCTTCTGGAACGGTCGATGGGAGGAGCGTCGGTACTCTATTGGACTACTAGACAAAGTGCTTGTTTTTACGAGTTGCAATTGTGTAAGCCTGTAATTATTTTTATGTCCATGGGGTGGCAGTATAATGAGTGCGTTGACTGGCTTTACATTGAGGTAGCATGTTAGAAAGTTAAAATACACTTCTATAGGGAACATACACATTACTATAATAGTTAGATGTCTGTATAATGATACAGAAGAAGGCTGGAGCCTATCCCAGCCCATGCTGTGAAGCAACAGTGCTAACAACTGAACCACCGTGCTGGCCTACCCTACCCTGACTAACAAAATGGTAAAAAAAAAAAAAATTTAAAATCAGAAGTCTTATCTGCGCCCAGTTTAATGACCTATCTGGTTTTGAGTGCCTCAGAAACAATCTATTTGTTCTTAAATAATGCATACCCTCTTTCATTGCAGAGATGCTCCACTAGTAAATTAGTATTCCTAACCTTACTTTTTGAGACATCATATCCATAGGATGAGGAAGAATGGAGCACACAGCAAAGGTTACTTTATGCTGATATCGCTCACTAGCTTTGTCCATCAGCTCCCGCATACATCTGAGGATATCTTCCGGTGTATCCCTGCCAGCTATGTGGTTAGTTCCAATATGTATCACCAATTGCAGATATCCTGTTACCCTTTCCAGGTGATACAAATGCTGGTGGGCAGACCATAGCAAGTCTGTGCCGGGGTGCACCCAGTACAACACCCCACTTGCCACCCTTCCCTCCCAGCCTTTCAGCATCGAGTCACTGAGTTTTGGTACGGTGGCTGTGAAGAGAATAAAATAGAATAACTTTAAACAGTGTAAATAACCATCCAAAAATATCTACATCGTTAAGTAAAAAATTCTGCAAACAAACATAAATTAAAGTCGACTTACTTGTCTGCCCACTGTTGCACGCCCGGAGTTGGTCTTCCCACCGCACCCTAAAAGGCCTCGGCACATGTGTTGCATAATAGCTTGCTAAGTAGATTAGTGATGTGTCGTTCATGAACGATTCGTTTATTTGAAATGAATCTTTAAAATGACTCGGGACTAACGAGTAGTCTCAGAGTGATTCGTTAATTTTGGTCGTGCATGCGCAACAACAGTTGTGTTTGAGTCATTCATTAATTTTGCTCAGCATAGTTAGTATAGGAAACAGAAATGAATAGTTCACCCCTCAACTGGGACTGCGGGTCTGAGTCGTTCGTTCAAGTTTCACGTGACAGCCCCATAGGCTCAGTATAGGAAAAAGAAAAGAGTAGTTTACTGAAGAATGGGTCTTCAGTTCTGAGTAGTTCGCTCAATTTTCACGTGTTAGCTCGCATAGAAAAGAGAAATGTTTAGTTCGCCATAGTTATGTAGTTACAACTGCGCCATAGTTATGATTCACTCACTGTGATAATCAAATCACCTAAAAGCAGTTGTAATATACTCCTTTACTGAAACCTGATGTGTTGTATTTAGCCCAAAAATCACAATATTGATATAACTAAGATGTATTTATTTAAAATCAGGTTGCCCCATACAGCCAAATAACAATCACACTTGAACTACAACTAAATCATACAATATTGCAGTATAAGCTGTCTGACAAACTGGTTGTTTTGTTTTGTTTGATTTGACTGTAAAGTGAAAAACAGACAAAAAACGGACCCAAAACCCGTAATAATAACTTGTGAACCAATTCAATAATTTCTGTTTTCTATGCTACGCCTAGCAGTCACATGGAAAGTGAACGAAAGACTCGAAAGACAGGATAGGAAACAGAATTGAGTAGTTCACCCCTCGACTGGGTCGGAGTCGTTGGTTACATTTTCACGTGACAGCCGCATAGGCTCAGTATAGGAAAGAGAAAAGAGTAGTTCACCCCTCGCATGGGTCTTCGGGTCTGAGTAGTTAGTTCAAAAGAGTGGTTCAACCCTCGAATGGGTCTTCAGGTCTGAGTGAGTAATTCATTCAAAAGAGTAGTTCCCCCACTTGAATGGGTCTTCTGGTCCAAGTCTTTCGTTCACATGTAACGTGACTGCTTCATGCTTAAGTTATGACAGCGTTCGTAAGCAATCGTTATTGATTTTGGATTCTCACACGTCAGTTCGCATTTAACAACCCCTGTCCAATGAACGAAAAGACTAGAAAAAAGAGTAGTTAATTTTACTGAACGAGAGTTAAAGATCCAAGTCACTAAAATTAACTGATCTTCCCATCACTACAGTAGATGTATTCGCAGCCATGTTACCTAGAGCAGTGTTTCTCAAGCCCTGGTCCGGTCCGCGACGAGGTAACTGCCGGTCCGTAGAGCACAAGTCAAAATAGGTTTAGAGTCTCTAAAAAAAGTGACATTAACGAGCACCTCGCTTAAGCAAAAGTTGACCTATTTACATAGGGAATGAATGGAGAGGAGGCACTGGGAGTTGAGAAAACTCGTGAAGGCGGCGATCTCTCCTCTAAATACTGTGTGTGCACTACGATTGTGATTGCTAGCCAGTTCAGGCAGCCAGGCAGGAGTGAGGGGGAGAGCAAGTTTCCATGGTTACATGGGCTCCATTTCTGCGTGCATGCTTTAAAAGTTTCGCGCACTTCGAACATTCCACCTACCATTCGCTTCTAAGTCTTAATTACAAAGAAACCATTTCCACCCTTTTACATCTACCACCCAGATATGTTACTGTTGTTGGTCTTTATATTGTGATTGCAGATGGCTGTATATTGCCGTTTTATAATAACAATGAATACTAAGTCAGCACTGTCAACAGCAAACGATTGCACAGCAGCGAGACAGTCACAGAAGTGAACTGCGTATGACAGTCATTGTGCCCAACTAGCAATCACTGACCATTTATTTTTCGCCATTGTGTTTTGTTGAATTGTTCCCTTTTGTTTAAAGCTTAAATAAATTACTTTAACTAAATGTAAAACGTTTTTATGGATGTTTTATTTGTTTACAAGTAATAAACAGCTCATTTCAGAATCCATTCAATTGCACGCTACCTGAACTGTAAGCTAGTCATGGCATGCTCCAAACAAGCTAGTTTAGATTCCATTTTTAGGAAACAACCAGCATCCAGCGATGCTAATATCACTTCTGAACCAGAAGCGAAAAAATGTTGTCCTTTTACCCGTAATTATGACAAATCTTACATTAAATTTGGTTTCATTTCCAGCGACAGCTTCCCCCCAAAGCCAGTCTGTGTCATTTGCCAAACCATGCTTAGCAACGAGGCTATGAAACCTTCAAAATTGCGCCGACATTTGGAGACTAAACATGTACATCTCAAGACAAATCAGAGGAATTCTTTTTCAGTAAAAGGACTGAATTGGCGAACCAAACTAAATTACTCAAAAACAATTTAACAGAAAACGAAAAACTTCCAAAAGCATCGTACATAATTTCACACCACATTTCAAAATGTCAGGCTCCATTCACGATTGGAGAAAGGCTAATTATGCCCTCGCTAGTCAGTGCTTGCTCTGAGGTGTTGGGTCCGGCTGCTGCTGCAAAGGTGAAGGAAATCCCTCTGTCAAATGACAGTCTGCCGTAGAATTGCGGACATGGCAGCTGACATTGAAGCGCAAATCATAGAGAGAGCAAAAAAGTCAAACTGGTTTGCAATTCAGTTAGATGAGAGCACTGATATTTCAAATGCAGCCATGCTTCTGGTGTACATCAGGTATGCTCAAGAGGGACAGTTCAAAGAGGATTTCTTGTGTTGTAAAGAGTTGCCTCTTAACACAACTGCTGGGGAAATATTGTGCGTGCTTGACGAGTACATTGCAGGGCACGGGTTGCTGTGGGAGCGTTGTGTCGGGGTCTGTACGGATGGGGTTGCAGCGATGACTGGTAGGCACACAGGCGTTGTAGCTTGGATAAAAACTGTATGTCCATCAGTTCAGGCAACATACTGTGTAATCCATCGAGAGGTGCTTGCCTCCAAATGTTTGTCCACAGAATTGCATGAAGTTCTGAACCAAGTGGTCCGTATAGTGAATTTAATTAAAGCCAACGCATCAAATTCCCGAATATTCGCTGCCTTGTGTGACGAGATGGGTGCTGAACATACTCACTTGCTCTTTCACTCTGACGTTCGTTGGCTGTCACGGGGTAAGGTGGTGAGCAGGGTCTATGAGCTGAGAGATGAGATTGAGGCATTCTTGACTCGTAAACAGTCCAGTCTTGCCGCACATCTGCAGAATCAGGCCTGGGTTATAAAGCTCGCTTATCTGTCTTGACATATTCTACCACTTTAACCAACTAAACCTGTCGATCCAGGGCAGAGCGTGACATTTTCCAGGCAAATGACAAAATCATGGCCTTCAAAAAGAAGCTCTCTGTCTGGGCAAACAGAGTTAGTAAGGGTGTGAAAGACATGTTCCACTGTCTGTCTTCGCTTTCCGATGAGGGCGTGCATCTGGGACGACCAGTGTCACAAGTTATCGTTAACCATCTTAACAAAACACTGGGTCATTTCCAGTTGTGCTTGCCTTCAAAATCCCCTCTCTCAGAGAAGCAATGGGTACGAGATCCGTTTGCCAATCCAGAGTTAAGTGATCTTTCGCCCGTTACGCCTGACACACTTTTGGAACTCTCGTGTGATGCAGGTCTACACTCAAGATTCGGTTAGCTTTCACTGTCAGAATTCTGGCTCTCGTGCTTTGAGGAATATCCCCATCTAAGTGAGATGGCAGTCAAAACCATTTTGCCCTTCCATTCCACCTATCTGTGCGAAACAGCATTTTCTCACTTCACAGCAACAAAGACAAAATATCGGAATAGGCTTGTCACTAAAAACACACTTCGAGTGACATTGTCACCATGTGTTCCTCATTTCGATCAATTAGTTGCAAGAATGCAGGCGCACCCATCTCATTAGAAATTCTAATTAAAAAAGCGTGGGATGGAATGGGTCATTAACATAAGTAAATAAATATATATATTAGTTTAAACATGTGTTGGAACAGTTTTAAGTTGGGGCAGTGTTGCACCGTCAGCAGTTCATTTAGCCCCCCAAAAAAGGACAAAAGAAAAATACATTTGTGTTGGGAGTTGTGGTGGGTCGTGTAAACCCAAACTCTGACTTTACTGGGCCCAGGACAAAGAAGTTTGAGAAAGGCTGACCTAGAGGACGGTCAGTCAGAAAAGTGAAGAGTTTGGTGTTAAGCCAGTATTTAAAAGACCAACTCACGTTTATTGGGTCAGATTTCCCGCCTCTTCAAATTTGAAAAATGCGTATTTTCCCGCCTCTACAAATTTGAAAAATGCTAGTTTTCCCGCCTTTACACAAATTAAAGAAGGCATACATCCAAATATGGAAACATCGTCCTGCTTATTTTCACTGATTGAAAGATTTTCCCGCTGCTTTTCTATGGCCCCGCCCCTTGAAACAAGGCTCTTTAAACAAAGTGGAGCATGAATAGCCTGTGTGTACAATGATATGAGGACGATTTGTGCCAATATTAAATAATTAAATAAATAAAAAGTGAAATGTTGACTGAAATAATTAAATGTACACATTTAATTATTTATTTACATATTTCATTTATTTATATACCTATATATTTCGGTATGTAATTTTTTCTGCTCCAACGTCGGGAGACGGCTGTAAACAACTGAGTTATTCCTCGTGGAATCAATGAGCTTACAAGAACATATTTCGTTTTTTAATGGTCTGAAATGTTGTATCTTCACTATGATGTTCTAATTATAAAACACTTAGGTCTTAAGTGCTGCTTGCGGTTAGGTAAAGCTATGACTACAACTGAAGTCTTTATGTTAACGTGCTAGCCAGCTACCAGTTCAGTGGGAGCTAGTTTGTTACAGTTATATAGCCACAGATTTATCATTTACTATTGTTAATTGTAGAAAATACATAGTAGTGGCGTTTTTGGACATAACAACTGGAAGAGGCTACAGTGCATTATATTGACTAGATACACTGCAATGGATTGGGATTGAAGAACAACGAAGTCATGTTTCATTTAGATACACTTATAAAGAAACATAAGCTAATGTCCAATTAACTATTTAATGTCAAATATCCAAATTTAATTAATCAAAGTATTCTAATAATTAATTTAAAAAAAAACTCAAAATGACCATTTTTATTAATATAGTGAAATTCCTTGCAGTTTCACCACCTGACTTTTACAACGAATTTCCAATTAAACATGCATCTACTTTGATGCATCTATTAGCTTTTGACATTTCTATCAAATTCATACATATCATTTTATTATTTTTTATTCCTTATTTAAGATTATTTATTTAAGATTCTTATGTTAAAATTAAATATTAATTAAATTAAATGTAGTTTTACATTGGTTGTGCCACCTGACATTGAAATTATACCAGCCTGCCTACAAGTTGAAAGTAGCTACTTTTATCAATATTTGAGATAAATCTACAAACCATTTAACTCAGCTATAAAGGTCTGATGGGTTCCTCTTGATGATGCAGTACCCTGTTTAATGTTATTACTTATTTAATAAATTATAACGGTCCTATGTTTACGGTTGTGCCACCCTGACATTTGATAACACACAAATCCCGGACAAACGTTTCTCAAGTTATCTCAAAAGCTTAAAACTGTTCGTATATGTATATAATTAGTTTTTTCTAAAGGTTTCAATCATAAAATCATGCCATAGTACTTTATTTTGAATGTATTACAAAAAATTTTACCTGACATTTAGTGGGTTTGAGAGGCCAAAACATAAAATAATATATATAATTTGAATGCACTGGAAATGTATTCAAATTAAATAGGTTTCATAGAATAAAGTGATACATGCCATGAATTGATAAACATTATTTTAAAAGGCCACACCCTACTTGAATATCGTTGCTGACCATGTCCATCCCTTTATAACCACAGCGTACCCATCTTCTGATGGCTACTTCCAGCAGGATAATGCGCCATGTCACAAATCTCAAATCGTCTCAAACTGGTTTCTCGAACATGACAATGAGTTCACTGTACTCAAATGGCCTCCACAGTCACCAGATCTCAATCCAATAGAGCACCTTTGGGATGTGGTGGAACGAGAGATTCGCATCATGGATGTGCAGCCGACAAATCTGCAGCAACTGAGTGATGCTATCCATCATGTCAATATGGACCAAAATCTCTGAGGAATGTTTCCAGCAGCTTGTTGAGTCTTGTTGTGGCCAAATTTGGGCATCCTAGTGGATGTTCCGGCCTGGGATGTGGTTCAGGGGTGAGGGGACGGTCAGAGCGAGGGCCAGGTGACCAAAGAGACAGTATGTGCCTTTTGGAGACACTGAAGGCTAGAAGTTTGGGTTAAGTCATAACATTAAGTCATGTCTTAGTTTCCTGCGTACATGTCTTTAGATATGCTGATTATGAACATGTGATCCATCTTGTCCAATGGAATGATTGTTTATTTTATATTTTGGGTAAGACATCTATGTAGTCACGCATCTACTTTTACCTTAAAGCTCGATTTTAGTTAAGCCTCTACCTAACTATGTTTCTCGGCGGTGAAACCCCACGACAGAGATTAATTACTTCTCTCAGTATACTCTTGCATACCACTAGTTGGCACTGGGCCACGGACTACCACACTTTCTGAAATGTTCCTGTTGGATCGCTGCTTTGCTCTGACTGCAGTCATCCATAGCATGCCACTTTGCAGAAGTAAAAAATAGAGCACTGTTGGATTATACTTTTTATAAAAAAAATTCCGCGTGCAGGCTTTGCGTATAGGCAAGGCTGTTTTTATTAGATCAAATTATTTATTTGATTACATTGTTAGTCAAGAACCCGCTTCTGATACAGTCCTGTGTAAGGTAACGATGTAAGCTAGATTGCAAACGTCCAAGCTTAACTTTCTAGTTCTGTATAGTATGCAGTCTAATCACTACACTTTAACTGAACGGGAGGTTTTCTAGTCATATCTGTGTGTTGTTAATATATATATGTATCATTCACAGGGTGACTGCTACAGTGATACTGATGCCACCATGTATTCCCATCCAAACGTGGCCCTCATATCAAGCTTCAACAGCAACTATAACAACAGCAGTATAACGGAGTTGCTTGGTGCCCTTTGTGACTACAGCCTCAATGGTGTGTCATGGAAGCGACATGCTCTGGGTGGCACATCACAAGAAGGGGCCCGCAGAACCCTCAGGAAACACGCTTATGGGGCTCTCCTTTCCAGGCTCTTTCAATATGCCCCCCAAAAAGTATTTGTGTCAGGAAGAAGTGCCATATCCACCACCCCACCTAAAAACAAAGTGCTTATGATATCTTTTGATCTGCGTGTGGCTGGTTGCCAAGACGAAGCTGAGAAACTAGAGACACAGCTGGGAAAGTTGTCTCCTGGGACTACGTTCTGGTTAAAGGAGCTGGACTCAGTGCTTGAGCTTCTGGTACAGTTGGCAGGCTCCATGTCCCAGGATCCTACTTTCTTCAGCAGGGACTATATGCGGAGAGAGAGACCTGTCCTGAGGAAGCCTCTGCTGGGTGGTTACCAGAGCGATGAGCTGCAGAGGCTGGAGGCACATGCATGGAGTTTGGTGTGTGCTGAGGAATGGGCGAAACTGGGGTGTCTGCATGGGGAACTGGGGTTGATGGATGCCCCTCTGGGGACGGGGCTGATAGCTCCGGGAACGAGATCGGAGGTGGAGGAGAGGTTTGAGAAGGAGACCAGACTGTCACTGTTTGGAGCTCTGCATCACACCCGCACCTCAGACCTCGACATTAGGCTTGATCTGCCTTCTGTGCCAAGGAATGCTGATGACATTGGACTAGCCATCAGGGTAAGATCAGTGATACACACTAACCAAACTAGCATGTTACTTCTAGTTATTCTAAAATGTAATTATGATTTGTTCTAAAACATCATATTTCTTTTGTGTACAATGCATTGCTGGGCAAGTTCTCTTTTTTTCCAATTTATTGTACAGACTTTGTACAAAATGCTTGAATTTGTTAGATTTTTGAGTACTTGTAAAAAAAAAAAAAACCTGCCAACCCCCCCGAAATGTCCCCAGTGTTTTATGAGTTTTTTCCCTTTCCAGCCGGTACGCACTAATTTAGTTCAAAAAAGTACTGATGACCCTACCATTAATAATTAATATCTCTCTATGATTCTGAAAACTGCCAGATACTACTGACCCAATTTACTATGACAAAATGTAATTAGTTAAGGGCTCACCAGCACGAGTAATCTGTTATTTTGCGGCCTGTCACGTATAGAAATGTTCATGTACCTCAGAGGAGCAGGGGAGGACTAAGACCCCGTCCACACATAGCTGGGTATTTTTGAAAACGGTGGTTTTTCCTCCCTCGTTTAAAAAAAAAATCTCTGTCCACACAAAAATCCAATAAAACACGTAGGTAGTTTATTTATGGCTTCAATTCAGTGGCAATTTTGACAGCAAATTTTTATAAAGTTTTAAATGATCAAAAATTTACATAATGTCAATTTGTTTTTAGCTAGGCTATCTGAATTGTTTCGGTTTTAGTCTCGTTTTAGTTCACTAAATATCATAGGATTTTCTACTGTAGATTTAGTCGGGTTTAGTTAAACTGTAATGCATTATTTAAGCATTTCTCTAGAATTTCTACTAATATACTCCTGGAAGAAATATCTATTCTATTAACCCTCTGGGCCCCAAGCCATTTCTGGGCGTTTTTTACTGCTGTCACATTTTTACTCACTGTGGGCTCATTTTTGACTGCACCTGCAAGTGATGCACCTCTATGGAAACTGCACAATCATGGCTAGAAGAACTGAGAACTAAAATAAATTATTTTGTGCATTTTAACACAGTTATCATGTCATAAATCATGAAAAAATAAAAAACGTAAGTTGATTTTCTTTGATAATTTCTTTTTAAAAAATGGAACAAACATGGAATCTCTATATACAACAGTGTTTCAAGTGCTCACAAGTGTTGCCAACATAGAAAAAAAGGGAATTGGCTCCACATGCTATAAATACATAACTATTAACATTTTTCCAAAGAACAAACTAGGCGATTTTTTTTTTTTACTATATACAGTTCTCAAAACACAACTTCACAACTACAGAGAGTGATTTTAAGTTGCTAAATCATGCCAGTCTCTGAAGCAGTTCCTGTCCAAAATCAGGCAGTGGCACATGACAGTTTCTGCACATCCATGCAGTTTTTTTTCTTGCATTGTACACAGGAAATCCTTCCTGCTGTGGCCTTTTTTGAGTGGCCCGCATCTGGGTTTATAGCCACAGGGATGCAGGTCTGTGGGGCAGGTGTGGATGGTCTGGATGATGAGGCAGGTTTGGATGGTCTGGATGATGGTGTGTGGTCCAACAAACAGCCACAAAGTTCAGCAGAGAGGGTCTCCATGAACTTCAAATGAGTCATGGGTTTTTTCTGTTTCCCCTGACATAGTTCTTTGTGGATGATGAAGGCGTTTGTGTCAATGTCAATAAAGTGTCTAAATATGTTTTTTTTCCTTTAGCAATGTTCTTTTTGGCCTGTTTGTTTGTGTTGTCACATATTGTTTTGACAGTGTTGTCATCAAAAAATGTTTTCAAAAGCTCTGAAGACTTGGGGCAGTCCACTGTCCCAAACCAAAGCTGTGAAGACTTGGGGCAGTCCACTATCCCAAACCCTTGCACTCCAGGGGTCCGAGCAGGGCAAAAGAATGGGAGGGGCTGTGACCACCGCCGGTATAGGGGGTGATGGTATACCACATCATGGCTGTCCGCCGGAGGTGGAGGGTCTTGTGTTGTCTTCGTAGTCTCTAAAAAAAACAAATATAACTTCATAACATTTCTAATATTGAAACATAAAATAGAAATGAAATACAATTTATAGTGTCTAAATATAACGTACAGACTTATTGTTGAGATACGGCATAATAATATATAGGCTACTCACTTGTCTTCGCGTGGATCTCTGCCCTCGACAAAATCTTCCTCTGACCCGCTCGAAAAGCTATCTGGAGCCGAGTCTTCTTCAATGTCACTTTCAAAGGAATGTTTTGAAAACTTTGTTGCGACTTGCGCTGTCGAAGATTTTCGTGCCATACTGCATTTATTTGTTTTACTTTAGGTGGAAACAAGTTTTCGCTGTTGCTAAAAATTTCTCCGTGTTAGGGCTCTGCCCTCCCCTCTCTGCTACACAGTCAAAGCTTTGGGGATTTTTAGTTACGTCACTGTTGGTCTCAGCAGAGTCATTCAAGGCTTCCCGGTTGCGCAGAGAACTGCAGAATTTGGCTGTTTTTACAGAATGTCGATCACGCAAAGGTTTTTTTTTCTAAGAATTTTTTTTCGAGACATGTAGAACACATTGATTATTATAAAATATCACAATTTTAAGCTTAATTTCGGTTACATTTTCTGATTGAAGCGTTATGCTCACATGATGAGTTTATGGATGCTGAAAAAATTTAAATTCCCAAAAATTTTTCGGTTTTTGAAATTTATGAATATGATAGATGGTTTATTTTTCGCAAATTTTTTTTAAACAATATGACCTTTCCATCCCGCCCGCGAGCTGTGGGGCTCTGAGTGTGTTGGCCTCTCAAGGCCACCGTACATTCTTAATTTTGTTAAAATAAATACCATTGGTTTTAAGTCAGCAGTCCTGTTAATAATGGAAATGATCTCAAGACAAGTGAAATAGATTTGTGTTGTGCTCTTTTCTACATATAGCAACGCTATTAAACATGAATCAAGAACAATTACATGGTCTCCAGTTATTTATAACATAAGTTAGAAGTGAAACAGCATACCGAAATACTGGTGGGTGGTGCTTATTTCTATACTAAGAACTCACTAATTCACTGTGATTGAATTAACGGTGATTGCTGTGCCACACGGGTTTACAAAGGGACTTATTTTCCTTGACATCAAATGTGAAATGTATCCATATGTCTGTTCTTCTCTATCTCCTAAGCATTGACATTTACGTACAGTTTCTGCGACATGCAGCAAGTGTATACTTGTTGACCTTCCATTGGGTAGACCAGTACGTTACTATAAAATTTTAAAATACACAGGCTACGATGTTATAATATCCATTATGCCCTATTCCAAGATGAGCACTTCAAAAACCAATATTTAGAATGGATCTGGGTTGAGCATATATTAACGGTGAGCAATGACGTCTCAGAACCACCCCCCTCTATATCCGCTCTCTGCATGGCTAGATAATCAAAGATAAGAAATACCTTATACACACCTCCAACTGCTGGCTTGAAACTAAGGAACGCTCAGTCAAAAGATGAATCTTACAATGTGACCTTACTTTCATGACTTAAAAAAAATACCGTATACCTACTTCCAACTGCTGGCTTGAAACATGGAACACTCAGACAGTTGAGATATTTCTCTTACAATGTAACCCTAACTTTATTACATATTTAAATACTTTAAATACTATAGAACTACACTATACTAGGGATGGGCATTTTACGTTTTAAAAATTTTAGTACTCGCATGATATTAGTATTGAGTACTCGAGTACTCAAAAGAAAATGTAAGCATAGGGTAATGTTAGCCAACCAGTCCGTGCTGCACAGACTGTCATTTTATTTATGTATTTTTGATTTTATTTTACCAGCTTTGGTCCTTCGTGCTGATTAGTCTACAAAAGAAAAAAGAATATATATACTGTGTATATATAGCCTATATTCAGAAACAGTATAGGCTATCGAATTGGTAATGGAAAACAAGTTCAATTTGAAATAAATGGATTGAACCACCAGGCTTCAATTGGCCTGTAAACCATAACTTCAAAGTTAACATCAATATGAAAAAGATATAATGTTAACAATATTTAAAGACATGTTTTTTTTTTGCGTAACACAGCAATAAACTCTACACGGATATCGGGGAGCGTGAACCTATTATCCTACATGTTCAAGTTAAAACATTAATAATATTAACAACTTGCGTAAATTAACCATAACCTTGTTCAGACTTTATAGGCCTAATTAGGTGGCCGGCTGGTATAGCCGGTCAACTCTTGTAATTGTTATTATTATTATTAGTATTAGTATTAGTATTATTATTCCCCCAAATATCCTACTTCCCATGGTTACTAATGCACCAAAATTTGCACACATGTCCAGGTCCAGTCAAAACTACACCCCATGCCATTGCGTCTCATTGTACCTGTTGGTGGCGCTATAGCAGCAGTTCAAGGTTTTGAAGTGTTAAAAAAATCATAAAAAATAGACCATTAGGGTTTTAGCTCTGAAATCTTCAGAACTTGTCCATTGCTTTGAGATGAAACTTTCATATGCGACACCCATTAGAAATTATGAAGTCCATCACGCAGTTTTTTTTCCAAAAACTGGTGGTCTACCCAAAGGGTCCTTGTCGAAAACCATATATCCAAATCACATCAAAATTACAGGATAGCATCTTCAGATGCTCAACATCAAATGTCTAAAATATCTTGTTTATCTCCAAAAATGAGCTCACAGCACATCAAAAATATATTACAGTAATCACTACTGAACATTCAATTTGTCATATCTCACTGGTTCATTGAACAATCCTCATCTGAAAAATATTAATGACATGAAGTGTGCAAAATCTCAGATTGTTATCTTAAAAACTGAATTTGTAACATCACAGTTTTGTGATTTTTTGGGTTGAACTTCACTCTCCCCTCCAAGGCCGTAAAACCAAATTACACCAAAATCACACTATATCATCCTCAGATGGTCTATTACAGAAACAAGTTGGGAATTTTTGAAATTGAAATATTGAGCTTACAGTGAATCAAAATGTATTACTGTAAACAGTACTGTACATTTCGATTTTTTACTGCTTCAATATTGGACCAATGTATATCATGCTTCTATACAATATTTGTATTATGATTCACATCACGATTTAAAGTTTTAAAGGGGACCTATTATGCTTTTTGGGTTTTTCCCTTTCCTTTAGCATGTTATATAGCTTGTTGTGCATGTAAAAGGTCTGAAAAGTTACAAACGCCATAGTCCACGCCAAGCCACGGAGGGGGGGCTTTAAAGAGACGGGCTAAAACCCGTTTCAGACTAGGGTGAATAGAGGTGCTGCAGATTCAGGCAGTTAAGAAAAAATAAATAGTTTATTGAACATTAAAATGCGTAAACCTATTCTAGTAGAACTCCTAAATAAAGGTATGAACCTGAAAATTTGCATAATATGGCCACTTTAAAAAATGTACCTTAAACAGAATTTTTTATAAATAGCCAAGTTTAGTCATTTATTGGTTGAGTTTGAACTAACTCCTCTGAAACCATTAAACCAAATTAACAAAAAATCGCTGTATATCATCCTCAGATGGCCTACTTTACACACAAAACCAGGTTTGGCGATACAGTCATATATGAGCTCACACTGCACCAAAATGCATTTCTGTAAGCTATTAAAAAGAAGTAGCAAGTATTAGCGTGTTAACGCATATTTGTTTTAACGCGTTAACGCAATTTGTTCTAACGCCACCAGTAGTTTCTTTTTTGTACCTGATACTCTCCCCACATAGCAGTGGACACAGTGTCGGATCCGCCCTCACGTGGCAATGGGAGGGAATCTTCTTGCAACCGTGACTGAGAACGTCTTATCGAGTAACCTCATTCAAACATTGTCAGATTTGATTCTATGATTGCTATTACCGAAAGATTCATAGAAAGGCAGCTACAAAGCGACTTTTGTTGTGCGAGATGCGAGCAGTAGAAATGTCACTGTGTAAGTCTATAGCCTGTTATAATGATTATGTGACGCTGTCAAATCGTCATCATAAGATAGCCTATCTAGGACGAAACAGAAAAGAATATTGCCAATGCAGTAATTCAGTGTTACTTGTATCAGTAACTGTAATATTATTACGGTTTTGGAAATTATCATCCTTTACACTTCTCGTTACAGGTAAGTAATTATATTACAGTAATATACATATTACTCAGTACTCAGTTACTGCCCAACACTGGTGAAGGGCTGTGGCGCTTGTGATTTGGGAGGTGGGGCGGCGTTCCTCTGTCTGGGACTGGATATCACTGGTACTCAACTGTTCTATCAGGTTGTCATGAAGTTCGGCCAATCTCTCGGATGTCCACATGAGTGGCTGGCTCCACTAAACGGAGGTGCTTGTGTCTCGGATCCAGAGCAGAGGCAATAAGCGCTGCCTTGCCTGTAAGGAAAATTTGAGCTAATTCAGGGCGCTACGCTTACTTTTTTAGGTGGTAGCACCAGTGCTAGCAACTAAAGATTTCAGTAGCACAGAGAAATATTTAGTAGCATACACAGGTGGGCAGTTAAACACATGTTTTATCAGTCAAAAAATACCTATTTAATTTTTTGGGTGCGCCTTCAGCTCCTTATCTCTATCGCCTTTTTTGTATGCATTTTAATATAGGTTGTCTCAACCTTGGTTCTCAACCTTTTTGAGTCCCCTCCCCCCAAAAAAAGCAAACGTGTGAATACGTGAGAAACATGCGGTGTGGAGTGAGAGCGTGGAGACGGTCATTTGCGTGACTCTCAATGTGTGAGAGTTGGCAGCTCTGCTGACCCTTATAAGCCATCTCTCCATAGTCGTTCCATGAGATATCTTGTTGTACCCTATAACTATACAAACTAATCGGCCACAAGCAATTGTACCGCAGTGCGCCAAAATTATTTTGTTTGTGTGTGTGTTCAATCTAAACTCAAGTGAAGGCTTACTTTCACTCACACACCGCTGTTTTCGTTACGAAAATTTGCCGTCAGACACCGGGACCGGCTACCTTCAAATTTGCCACTTTTGATAAATGAACCGGCCATCGTCATTTACTGTGTTGAGTGCGTTCAGTGGTGTCGGCGTGTCACTAAATAGGTAATTCATTAGGGGCTTTGACCCCGAATGTTTCTAACCACGAATGTTTTTTTTAATTAATTTTTTATTAATATTTCTTTGAAAACACTGTGCGCGCGCGTGAAAGAGAGACAGAAGGAAGACAAGACGGTGCCAATTTGTTAGCACTGAGTCATACAAAAGTTGAGATACTTTTTATTTGAAATATTGGTTTAGGACACAATATGCCCCTTTTTTTAAATCACTTGCATCCGGGCCTTTACATGCTCGAAGTGAGCCACCCGCTAGTGATGTGTCGTTCATGAACGATTCATTCATTTTGAACGAATCTTTAAAATAACTCGAAACTAACGAGTAGTCTCAGAGTGATTCGTTCATTTTGGTCGGGCATGCGCAACAACAGTTGTGTTCGAGTCATTCGTGATCGAGTCATTCGAAACAGAAATGAATAGTTCACCCCTGAACTGGGTCTTCGGGTCTGAGTCGTTCGTTCAATTTTCACGTGACAGCCCCATAGGCTCAGTATAGGAAAGAGAAAAGAGTTGTTCACCCCTCGAATGGGTCTTTGGGTCTGAGTAGTTTGTTCAATTTTCACGTGATAGCTCGGCATAGAAAAGAGAAACGTTTAGTTCGCCATGGTTATGTAGTTACAACTGCGCCATAGTTATGATTCACTCACTGATAATTAAGTCACCTAAAAGCCATTGCAATATAGGCTACTCCTTTACTGAAACGTGATGTGTTGTATTTAGCCAAAAAACTCACAATATTGAAATAACTTTAAGATGTATTTATTTAAAATCAGGTTGTCCCATACAGCCAAATAACAATCACACTCGAACTACAACTAAATCACACAATATTGCAGTATACACTGTCTTATAAACTGGTTGTTTTGTTTTTGTTTGATTTGACTGTAAACTGTAAAGTGAAAAACAGAAAGAAAAAAAAAGGACCCAAAACCAGTAATAATAACTCGTGAACCAATTCAATCATTTCTGTTTTCTATGCTACACCTATCAGTCACGTGACAAGTGAACGAAAGACTCGAAAGACAGGACAGGAAACAGAAACGAGTAGTTCACCCCTCCACTGGGCCTGAGTTGTTGGTTAAGTTTTCATGTGACAGCCGCATAGGCTCAGTATAGGAAAGAGAAAAGAGTAGTTTACCCCTCGACTGGGTCTTCTGGTCTAAGTCTCTCGTTCACTGGTCACGTGAATGCTGCATAGGCTAGGTATGAGAGATCAGGAAACATAAATTAGCAGTTCCCCTTTAGGGACTGAGCATTTCATTCACTTGTAACGTGACCTCTTCATGCTTCAGTTATGACAACGTTCATAAGTGATCGTTATTGATGTTTGTATTATCACACGTCAGTTCGCATTAAACACCACCCCCCGTCCAATGAACGAAAATACTCGAAAAAAGAGTACTTAATTTTACTGAACAAGAGTTAAAGAACCAAGTCACTAAAATGAACCGATCTTCCCATCACTACTGCCCGCTGTCTTTTAAAAATCAAAGCTGTCCAAGTCATTGGAGCTGCTTGCGGTGCGCATCAGCCTCGTTACTTTGCCCTCCAGAAGCCGTGATCTGGCAGCAGTCTTGTTTTAATAGAGAATCCCCTTTCAGCAGGCACACTTGAAACAGGAATAAACAAAGACATCTTTGCTATTTTGAAATGTATGATTTTGCAACATTTTATTTTCTCTCTCGGACATATTGTCCGGTGACTATTTTATTTAGCGGCTTTTGAAAGGCCGGCTATTATTGACAAACAGACCCTCTGTCACACACTCAATAAAATCGAGTAGAATGTAAAACAAATATATTTTCTGTGTTTTTTTTCTTTCACACAACTATCTGGTGACCCCCCGCGGGGGTCGCAATCCCCAAGTTGAGAACCACTAATATAGGCTACTGTAAGCATGTGCAAAGCCAATATGAAAAAGAAAAAAAAAATCCCTAATTTCTTTTTATGCAGGGGGATAGGGGGCTGGCTTTTTTGGTTTAAATGACGTGACCTTTCGAATAGATATGCGCAGCGCGCAAAAATGCTGTCCGGCCCAACAACAACCACCACTTTCTCGTCAATACAAGCGGCAGTCACAGCAGTGCATTATGTTAACTTGTAATAACTTGGTCATCATTTTGGTTGATGTCTGAATTTGGTTGATGTTTGAATAGTACTATGTCTTCTTGTGTGCTCTAAGGTTGTTAGATGGCGTAGTTCGTAGTGTTGTTTAAATGAATGGATACCAGCGCAAGCCACATATTTCAATTCGCACCGAATAATTTTTAGTAGCATATGCTATCAAAACTGTCGCACTGTACGGCCCTGTAATTGGCAATACCCAGTAGTCTATAATAATATTGGACAGTTTAGTTAGTCAGTTTTTATAACGAGACGAAGGGATCAGTTTTGCTATTGGGGGCTACGCGTTTTCTCAGGGTGTTGGCCACTGCGGCCTCAGATTCAGTCATTTTGGCTGACTCGCCATTGTGTGGCTTCAGATGCCTAGATAGCAGGTTGACGGTGACTGGGTGCACCATGGAGATGCAGACATGGGACTCGCTACACATGGCTGTTGTTGCGCACTTTAAAGAGTGCAGCGCAGGCAAGATATCCCTGTCAGTCATTTGTCATCGGTCAAATCGAGGATTCTGGCATCGCTGAGCTTGGTGGTGTTACTGTTGGAGAGGGTCGCTGACACTGCCCATCTTTGCTCATGAAGCCGTTGAAACATTTCACACCGAGTTCCACCAAGTGCGACAGTATTGGGTAAACATGTGGTTCGGTAGGTTTTGCTCTACCTGTTGTCTCTCGAGCTGTACTGTGGTGGAAATGACACTAGTCTGCTACATGCGGCAACCACATGACTCTCACTTGCGATCTTTAAGCCTTCGTTAATAGCAAGCTGGAGAGTAAGTGCGAAACATGGGACCGATTCCCACTCACTCGTTGGTTTGCCACCCTATTACTGGCATTGTCATGGACACACACAAACCTTCTCCAACACGCCCCACTCATCAGCGGCTGCTTTGAGCTGAGCCGCTATTGTATCTGCGGTGTGTCGTTCATCAGAACTGCGTGTCTGTAGGACAGCGGTCTGCAACTCCCAGTTCTGAATCAAATGGCAAGTGACTGTTATATATGACTCCGTGGTAAGAGCTGTCCACGAGTCTGCAGTAACGGCTACCTTGTCGGCACTTTGGAGATCAGCCCTCAATTTAACTGCGCTTTCCTCATACATCTTTTCTACTCTCGTTCGCTGCGATGGTTGCTTGGACTCCGGCTCAAAAAATGCCATCAGCTCGCGGAAGTCTTCTCCTTTCACAAAGTTTAATGGGAGCATATCTCCAGTCACCATTTTTGTCATGAGCTGACTGATCTGCTCAGCTTTGTTGGTAATCCACCGGCGCGCACTGCTAGCAAATGAGGTGACGCGAGACTGCCTGACATCTGTCCCCGGCTAGGCCTGTTTAAAAGAAACATTACAAATGTTCATGTAATTATAAAAAGAAACATACGCGAACATTTATAACGTGTCCAAGCGATATCACAAGGAGAGTCAAATGCTCCCCTGCTGCATTGGGGTGTAAACTACTACAGCTAACTCATGGGAAAATTTCACTTTCTCTTGAAGTATACAGGGCAGGACCCAGCATACTTCAAGAGAAAGCAAACCTTTCCTGTTTGTTTTGCTTCTTTTTCGTTTGTTTTCTGAGGCTGTGATTGCCTATATATAGGCCTATACCTGCTCGTTCTGATTTCTCATTTGAGTTTGCGGTTGCTTACAGCAGGGGAGCCAGACACATTATGGATTGAGCCAAACAGTTTAAGGATCGCGACAAAACATTACGGGAGTTTACTCAGGGTTTTTTTTTTTTTGCCATGGAGAATTTTTCTAGAAAAAATGGGCTGCGCCCCGCGAACGAACAACCAAAGCGATGTCTTTTTGCTGGTGTATGTTTGCTTTCATAACATATTTTTGATTGCAGCCCTGGTACCTATGGTACTGTAGAAAACGAGTACCGTCATGTTTTTAGAATTTTGGCATCAACTTGGTACCGAAATATTGGTTCTCGTAACATCCCTAGTACCTGTGGGGACACCACGCACATTATCCCCCCACCCCTCTTTGGAATGTCGGGGGTTGGTCGCATGCTCTCACTCAGGACAAAGGGTTTGCTTCATCCAAGCAGCGCACAACTGCAACTCTGATAAGGATAAATACAATGGGATTAAGAAATTGTTGCCAAAAGAACATTCAACGAAATTATTGAACATTGACAATGAGAAGAAATTTAGGATCAATTGTTTGTATTTCTAAATAATTATATGTTGTGTGGTGTTTTTACAAATAAACCTTTGTGGCCACCATAATGAAGTTTGGTATTGAAATGTTCACAATAAGATGCCATAAGCTTTACGTAATGGTATAGAACCTTTCCAAGTTGTAAAAGAGTAAATGGAGACAACTTCAGTTGAGGTAAAAAGCTTGAATCATTACAAAATAATTTCACACCTCTGTCCCACTGGCTTGCAGCCAATCAAACCATTCAAGGACGATGACCCTCTCCTCAGAACGACCCTCTTTCCAAAGAGGTATAAATACCTTTCTCACACAAAACATTTAACTTCTAAACATCCAAAAATTCAACCTGGTGGTTTCCACGGATTGAATAATTTCACCCTCTCTTTCCTTGGACCATGCAGTCCACGAACAACTTTCAGAACAAATGAATTAGGCTTTCGACCTCACCAGGCCGCAAACCTAGAACTTCGTTTTCGAACGTTACTCAAGCCACTTCAACAAAGGACAATGCTTCCAACCTCACCAGGCCACAAAGCCACAAACCACGTTGTTCAGAGCTTTCCTACTTCAAACAACGGACGTTTCAACGTTATTCAAGACACACACCACGTTCAGAACTTTATCACTTCAGACAACGCACAACATTCCAACTTCAGCATATGCTTCCAACTTTTGAGCTTTGATGCTAGATATTTTAAGTAAATGCTGTGTGTAATGTAGAATGATTTGTCAAAATTCCATAACTTCTTGTATGTTTAGATTCTAACCCTAGCGTTAACTGCCTACAAACCATTTTAGTTTGCTAATGTTATCCTTTAGTCATTCTTTGTAGTAACGTAATTATCATGCTTTCTTTATATTAGTAAATAAATAGAATTGCTTTGCATTTAAACCCAGCTGTGTCGCTTCGTTTTGATACAATAATTTATTCACATAACATAACACAAGACTAATTGGGGCCTTTACATAGTAAAACATTCATCAATGTTAAATTGTATTCATGATGCAAGCATTGGGCAGAATTTTAGGGAAATGTTACATAGTTCTTTGGGGACTAATAACTTCGACCTTAACTGCATTTATATTTTAGGGATGTTAACGATTAATCGATGATCGAAAAATCTTTATTTATAATTTAATCGATCAAGAGTTTCAAATCACGATTTAAATTTAACAATTTACGGTCTTGTCTTTTGTTTGAAATTCACTGCGCGTTGTATTCATATCTCGTATGTGTTCTGTGCCTTGAAGAAGCATTTGTTTGAGTGACATTATTATATTGCTGCTTGGAGACGCTAGGTACTTCTCGTTAGATCCGACGTTAACTTCAAATTGAAGAGGGTGAGCTGTTCAACTATGAAACAAGCTAAAACAAAGTCCAGTGTGGGAACAATTCACACACAAAAACGACATAACAAGTGCATTGCCACCACAGTGATGCTGTTCTGAGTTCTTGAGGTTAATACTGGCGACATCGGTTCCATCAGAATTTCAGCAGTTAGCCTTATTGTAACATGCTGCGCTCGACACAATCCTGACCCCTGATCTGATGGCTATGGATTTGCGGGCTATGGAGATCCTTTTTCACTCAAAAAGGAAAATAAATTTTAAGTTGCATTATAACCCTCAGGAGAAAATATCTCTTAATACGGTTGTAACTGTAAAACATTAAAAACAAAATAGGTGAAATGTTTCATTAATATCTCTTAACACAATGTTTCTCTGTAGTCTTGCTGGGGGACTTCAATGCACATGTGGGCAATGATGGAGACACCTGGAGAGGCGTGATTGGGAGGAACGGCCTCCCCGATCTGAACCCGAGTGGTGGCTTGTTATTGGACTTCTGTGCTAGTCATGGAATGGCCATAACGAACACCATGTTCGAACATAAGGATGCTCATAAGTGTACCTGGTACCAGAGCACCCTAGGCAGAAGGTCGATGATCGATTTTGTTATCGTATCATCGGACCTGAGGCCATATGTTTTGGACACTCGGGTGAAGAGGGGGGCAGAGCTGTCAACCGATCACCATCTGGTGGTGAGTTTGGTCAGGAGGCGGGGGGAAGCCTCTGGACAGACCTGGTAAGCCCAAGCGTGTAGTGCGGGTGAACTGGGAACGTCTGGAGGAGTCCCCGGTCCGGGAGGCCTTCAACTCACACCTCCGGCGGGGCTTCTCTGGCATCCCTGTGGAGGCTGGGGGCATTGAACCGGAGTGGGCGATGTTCAAAGCCTCCATTGCTAAAGCTGCGTCTGAGAGTTGTGGTCTCAAAGTCTTAGGTGCCTCAAGGGGCGGTAACCCTCGAACATCCTGGTGGACACCGGTGGTCAGGGGAGCCGTCCGATTGAAGAAGGAGGCCTTCCGGGACATGCTGTCCCGGGCGACTCCGGAGGCAGTTGCAAGGTACCGACAGGCCCGAAGGACTGCAGCCTCGGCCGTGGCAGAAGCAAAGCAGCGGGTGTGGGAGGAGTTCGGAGAAACCATGGAGAAGGACTTTCGGCTGGCGCCAAAGCGGTTTTGGAAGACCATCCGACACCTCAGGAGGGGAAAGCAGGGAACCATTCAAGCTGTATACAGCAAGGATGGGACGTTGTTGACCTCAACTGACAAGGTGATTGGGAGGTGGAAGGAGCACTTTGAGGAACTCCTGAACCCGACAAACCCACCCTACATAGTAGAGACAGGGCTGGAGGATGATGGGGGATCAGCATCAATCTCCCTGGCGGAGTGGGGTTTTTTATTGCCGTTTGATATCTTTATATTTTAACCAATATTGCAGTCATTTCTGGTAGGACACTGAAGGAACACATATCCCCAGATTCAGTACAGTTGAGGCTAATCAAGTGTGACACTCAAACCACATTTCTGGACTGTATAATATGGCATAATACCCATAATAAACCAAAAAAAACTAAAAACGGCCATTGAATTTCTTCAGTTTTATTAGCAAAACACAGCAAAAAAGCATGCAAGTAATCTTAAATTCAGTTATGATGTAGCCACTGGTGTATGGAATCACACTGAAGTGTCTGGGACCTTATAGATCACTTTCCACTGAACTATTTACATTATAGTGACCATTGTCCATACTCGTTTTTTACAGTCAAAATGTTCTACCATCCTGAAAAATGAAATCTTGTGGTCTAGAGGTCCCTAACTGTGATACTTGGCAGTTTGTGTAAAGTGTGGGGTCCTTACACTGCCATGTAGTGTATTTATTGCACAGTTTGCACTTCCTGTGGCCTTCTGGTGCCCTATCTGAATGTACGTTGGCTGGAACAATGGCCACAGGAGTGTGTCCATATTGCCTCTCTGCTGTGGTGTTATCCAGTTGCACCCCACACAGTTCAGTAGTGAGCAGCTCAACAAAGACCTGATGTGACATGTTGTTCTTGCACATACTTCTTTGTGGAGGATGAATGAATTGGTGACAGCAATGTCCAGAAAGTGGAAAGACGTAGGCGATTGTTGGGCTAAAAGACAGGAGCAGGAGCAGAGAGGTGCCTGCTGGTCTGTGCTGGAGGGTGCTTGCTGATTTACAGGGATGGCAGGCTTTGTTGCACTCTGTTGATCTTCAACACTAATAAAAAATAAAATAAAGAAATCAAAAATAAAAGAAATGTGTTATAACAGTAATAGCAATTCAGTTACAACATTTGTAATGAAATAAAACTTCATGCAGAGAACATGAACACAGACCCACTTTTTCAGGCAAGATTTGCATTTTACAACCCACCCCCATTCGCCTAAATTTCACATTCTACCCTCTACACCCGACACCTTTGCAACCTCCCCCACATTTACATTAGAATCAAGTTACAATGTTGGTTATCACAAAACATCAATTGCATATTTTATTTCAAACGAAATCGCAAACAAGTATCATTTGGAAAATTGTAACGAGTTACCATGGCTATTTCTCAATATCATAGACTATTGTGATGATATTGAGATAATAAAATTATCCCAGGTAAATTTGCTAAGTCGCGCCAGGATGCTTACTAGGCTACACTTACTTTCAACACACCATCGGGAAACAATAAAAGGCTAACATTCCTTTCAATAAAACATTGGCAATTAGTCACGTGCATCCAAATATTATTACAATTTGAAACTACTTACTTGTCCTCAAATGGGTCTATTCCTTTTCTAAAATTGTCAACATCTTGGGATCATTGGCTTGAGCGGCAGTATGAAAACGACGCGCTGTCCTCTCTCCTCACTTTGAAATATACTCTCAATAGCTTCTTATCGAGTAAGTGTATCTTCTTCTAGCCATAGTGGCTGGTAAAAGTAAAAAATACAGTTGTGTTGCGTCTCTTATCCGCTGTATGATCCAATATGACATGATGCCAATGGAAAGGGTTTATCTTCATTGACATGCAGGCTGTGTCGACGGTCGAATGATTATCGTCGTAATTCTTTGGAGTAAACACTGGGAACTTTAAATCACGTGACCTAAACTATCTAATGGTGTCATAAAACCCCGCGAAAATAACACTAGATCAATGGTTTATGTAGGTAAGCGAGGGGCAACGCAACCTATGATAGGCTACGTGCAAGCAACATTCCCTACTTTTGTAGATCTGTGGAAAAGTATGCGAACAACTTACATCGACCAAAATGGTCTTCAATTAAAGCTACAGGCCTCTAGTTTAAAACAAAAAAAAGAAATTGTCTCTAAATCAAATAGTTCGTTTTATATTCAAGATTTTGTAGCGGATGACTGATGAGCGCGCCGGTCAATAACTGACCAGATCTATATCCCAGAAGTTTAAGTAGCGCGTGCACTAGAGGGGCAACAATGAGACCTCGATCTCAGAGGGTTCATAGCACCACTAGGTAGGGGTGATAGATGTCCTGCATATTATTATTTGTCTATTAATTATTAGTGTTAATTATTATTTATATGTGATTTATGATTACAGGCCATTTATACCTGCTCCAAATGAAATGAGATATTACTTTATGATATTGCGCTATATAAACAAAATAGAATTTCATTGAAAGCTTCAACAGAATTGATTTGGCTGAACATAAAATTACTGCCAACAATACCAGCACCAAATAAAATATAAACTGATTCTTATGAACACTTCCAACACAAATGTTTTTTTTGTTGTTTTTTTGTCCTTTTTGGGGGGGCTAAATGAACTGCTAACGGTGCAACACTGCCCCAACTTAAAACTTTTCAACACATGTTTAAACTAATATATATTTATTTATTTATTTTTACGTTAATGACCCATTCCATCCCGCGCTTTTTTTATTTGAATTTCTAATGAGATGGGTGCAGATGGTTTATTTGAAATTTTAGGAGCGAATGGTAGGTGGAATGTCCGAAGTGCGCGAAACTTTTAAAGCAACGCACGCAGAAATGGCATCCATGTAACCATGGAAACTTGCTCTCCCCCTCGCTCCTGCCTGGCTGCCTAAACTGGCTAGCAATCACAATCGTAGTGCACACACAGTATTGAGAAGAGAGATCGCCGCCTTCACGAGTTTTCTCAACTCCCAGTACCTCCTCTCCATTCATTCCCTATGTAAATAGTTAAACTTTTGCTTAAGCGCGGTGCTCGTTAATGTCACTTTTTTTAGAGACTCTAAACCTATTTTGACTTGTGCTCTGCGAACCGGCAGTTACCTCGTCGCGGACCCTGAGCACATGACAGACGTGAAAGGGTCTGGAGAAGCTGTGGAGTACGTTATGCTGCCTGTAACATCGTTCAGCATGACCGGTTTGGTGATGGGTCAGTGATGGTCTGGGTAGGCATATCCATGGAGAGACTCACAAACCTCTACAGGCTAGACAACGGCACCCTGACTGCCATTAGGTATTGGGATGAAATCCTTGGACCCATTGTCAGACCCTACGCTGGTGCAGTAGGTCCTGGGTTCCTCCTGGTGCACGACAATGCCCGGCCTCATGTGGCGAGAGTATGCAGGCAGTTCCTGGAGGATGAATGAATTGATACCATTGACTGGCCCCCACGCGTGCCTGACCTAAATCCAATAGAACACCTCTGGGACATTATGTTACGGTCCGTCCGACGTCGCCAGGTTGCACCTCAGACTGTCCAGGAGCTCAATGATGCCCTGGTCCAGATCTGGGAGGAGATACCCCAGGACACCATTCGTCGTCTCATTAGGAGCATGCCCCGACGTTGTCAGGCATGCATACAAGCGCGTGGGGGCAATGCACAGTACTGAGTACCATTTTGAGTTGCTGCAATGGAATTTCAGCAAAATGGACTAGCCTGCTGCATCATTTTTTCACTTAGATTTTCGGGGTGTCTTTGAATTCAGCCCTCTGTAGGTTGATAATTTTCATTTCCATTTCGTTCCTAACACATTACCCAGTCCATATCAGTATAGATATCCAGCATGATTTTTTCCCCCATTGATTTCTGATGTGTTTTCAAAGTGTTCCTTTAATTTTTTTGAGCAGTGTAGTTGAGTGTCAAATTTATTTCCGTTTTTGATTTTGCTGCTGTTTTTGCTACCTAATTAAAGTTTGAATTTCTGTTCACGTAGCTTTTTACTCCCTGGGAAACAACTGATGATCTTCCAATTCTTAAGTTATCAATGATTCTCTAACATGCTGTTTAGTGATATAATAGTCATACTAGTAAGAATATAAATAATTAATATAAATGCCTACAATAAAGAATCATAATTACAATAACCATAATCATAATTATAATAATATCAATCATAATCATAATAAACATTAATATTCAGGGAAGACAATTAGCTTACATTTCATTTAATGAGAGGCGGCAAGGTATCTGAATAATAGGAAAGGGGACGCTGGCCCAAAAAAGGTTAAGAACCACGGCCTTTAGAGGGAAGAGTCAATGCAAATCAATACAATGTTCTGATTGATCACCTTTATCCTATAATGGAACATTTATATCCTGATAGTAAAGATCTCCTTTAGGATGACAATGCCTCCATCCATATTGCACAAGGGATCACTGAATGGTTTGAGTATGAAAATTATATAAATCATTTGGTATAGCCATCGCAGTCACCAGATTGCAATTGAGACTAGGGCTGCAACAACGAATCAATGAAATCGATAAAAAACAATTAGAAAATTAGTCAGCAATGAATTTCATTCTTCGTTGGGTCTATGTTGTCGCATACTTTGTCGCGGTGCTGTCAGTTAAACCTTGAATTAATCTAGTTTAAGATTTTATCCATGCTGGTGCAACCCAGCCTAAGGCACATTCGTCACAAACACAAATGCCAGACTTATTAAGCATTAGTAAATAATAATACAATAGCTCCATCAAAATATGTAAGGAGCACTGAGAAACCTTGCGCTTTACCGGATCATCTAACGTCAGCACAACAATTATAACAAGTACCAGGTAGACGTCAACAATGAAACGAGCAATGCATGGTAGAAGCACAACGTTTTAATATTGTAGTTTTATCGAGGTTTTACAATGAATAGGCTAAAATGAAGTTCGATTGCTTGTAGACAGAGGCCTATACAGAAGAATAAAAACATTTATTTTCATAGATGAATTAGTCTTATTTTGCAAAACCTTGTTGATAAAACTACAATTCTAAAACAATTAATTAAATCGTAACCGTTGCTATTTTTCATTTACTTTGATGAAATCGAAGCGTACTGATCTAGCTCCAAGCGATACAATTTTCTAGTATCGGGGGTTAGCCAACTACATCGGCACGACACCGGCAAACGTACGGAAACCTCCCGGCATTTTATTTTTCAGTTATTGGTTATAATGTGACAGCAACAATATACCATTTATACCGAAATATAGCATAATTATTAATAACATAATTAAGAGTTCCGACAATCATTAAACATATATGTGCACGCGCGCGAAGTGTGCACACATTTTTGCTTCACCTCTGCTGCTACTCCATCCTAGGGGAAACACTGGACAATCATTTATTATAATTTATGGCAATTTAATGATTAAACTTTTTCAAATAGTTAATTTGCTGAAATTAGATCGGAGTGAGACACTCAGTTTGTGCTTCACGTTTTAATATTATTTTAACAGTTCAGGTCAGTTAAGACAGTGCAAAATACCTGTTTTTGGTGCACTTCAAAACGAGCATATATCTGTTACGCTTGCTATATAGCATGCATTGAGATATCTTATCTGTTTATACTGTCAATTTGGAATAAACTAAGTTTTTTGAATAACATAATGGAAATTGATATTTTTTGTGTTTTTATTCATTGATTAATCTAATAAATAATCAAAAGATTAATTGATCATCCAAATAGTCAATAGTTGCAGCCCTAATTGAGACATATGGGATATTTGGACCGACGTGTTAGACAGCGCTCTCCACCACTAACATCAAAACACCAAATGTAACATCTTGTAATTGACTTGCAATAACAAGGCACATTTATGCTGTTCTGGTGGCATGTGGTGGCCCAACCATTATTAAGACACTGTTGTTTTAATTTGTTTTGATTCCAGGTGCCACCCTCCTTGGACCAGTCGGAAGACGAGGGGTTCCAGTCTGCATCCAACCTGACTCCGGACTCTCAGTCAAATCCCAGTCCAACCCCAGCTATTGATATCTGGGAGGCACTTCAGACTTTTGAGCCAGAGAGAAGTCGCTACTGGGAGAGTGTTGGCTGGTAATTGAGATTTATAATGAATGCTCCAGATAATTAGCCTATTATTGATGTTGGGATTAAATATTATAATTGGCAATTGACTAAAAGAGTTTTTTTCAGGACAACTGTTAAAGCTTTTTGATTGGTATTTCGATCGGTATTGCTAAGAAACTATACGCTTGTCAATTGATTTGCCTGGATAATGTGAGACGTAAGCAAATCTAAATGTCAAACAACTTAGAGATGCTCCTAAGTCATCCTCATCTCCTGTGTGTTTTAATAAAGTCAAAAGTTTGATTCTTTAAACTAGTAACAGTTTGTTATATATTTCTGTATCTTGCACATTATCTCAAACCTTTACTCAAACCTTGGTTATTGTATTGTCGTCAGACAAGAAAGTCAGTATGCTACTTGACAGTCAATTGCTGAGAGGCAGTAATGACCCTTGCATATAGAGATTATGATATCGGCAGATTCATTTTTGATTAAACAACTTCAGACCATGAGGACTGATTCATCATTGCCACTACAATCCGTAGTATGAATAATACCTAAATGCTTGTCCAAACTGTCAATACTATGCCCATCACCAAGCTCCCCAGGTAAGAGGGAAGTCCCTTTCTTGACGGAGGGTGGCAGAGAGGCCTTTGACCAACTCTATTGGCTGTCGGAGGAGCAGATGAGGGTGGTGAGTTCAACTACTCCATCTCCCATCCTGTCTCTGCCCCTGGATTCCCAGAACCAGCTGGTCGGTGATGTACTCAACATGCTTATAGGAGTGGCTTCTGTTACTTTCCCTCTTAACCAGGTTGGTTCCTTTTTCCTTATGCTATTACAGACATAGTTTGATTCTGTATCAACTAAATTATGTTTATCATATGAACCAGTGATTTTACTTTTACATACGTGTTTCTTTTAATACAGTAAAAATGTTTTGTCTATTGGACCATGGCTAGAGGATGAAAGCTAAACCTGGTTAAAACCCAAACTCCCAGGTGTGCTTGCAGTTTTATGTCAGACCCGGAGTGTGTATTTCGGGAACCTCTGCAGAGACTGTGTGCCGTCTCCTTGTGGAGTTGGCGCAGTATGGCACTCACTACCTAAGGCTCAGCTGTTTTTCTCTGCAGAGCGAAAACAAGAAAGGCCTTGTCTTCCAGGTACTTAACACCTTTAATATTTTGCTTTTACAGGTGTATAAGTAGTATTTCAAAACTATGTGATTTCAATAGAATGTAGGTGTGCAACATTAAAGGTCTGTTTTTGTTAAAGGCTTTTACAGGTGGTCTGCGGAAGTACCTGCATTACTACCGGGCCTGTGTTCTTAGCACCCTGCCAACTCTTAGTCTGCTCACAATTGGCTTTCTCTTTTGCAAAATGGGCCGGCAGCTCAGGTGAGAGAGCCTAATTCTGTACCATGAATGATTCCAAAATGTCAACACAGCACAGTGAACTGTGGCATCCTCAGATGGTCTGGGAGGACATTCCATAGATGGGGTAACACCACTGAACGCACAGTCATCCATTGAGTGGAGCTTAGTTTTGGGGGTATGAAGAAGCAGTGTGTTGAAGGCAGGCCCGGTTCTAGAATGCATTCTGAAAGGGGGCAATGACTGACGAGGGGGCAACATAATTATAATGTCTGTCCATCCGTCCGTCCCCCCATCCCCCCCATGAAGTGCGTTGAGTGCGTTCAGTGGTGCAGGCGTGTCGCTAAATAGGTAATTCATTAGGTGCTTCAACCCAGTATGTTTCTAGCCATGAATGTTTTTTTTATTTTTTATAAATTGTTATTTTAAAACACTATGTGCGTGCGTGTGAGTGAAAGAGAGACAGAAGGAACACAAGATGATGCCTATTTGTTGTTAGCGCTGAGTCACACAGGTCTTTACCCCTAATAACTGTAGCCTACTTCTGCGCACGGATTTTCCCAAAAAATTATGCCGTGCATATAATGCCATTTTCACAGTAAGATTTATTTTAGACAATGCAAAACAAAGTGATGTATAAAGAAAATTCTAAAACGTTATCTTTTTATTAAAAAAACAGAGTAGAAAGGGTAAGGACGGAAATTCCCTATAGCTAGCTCCAAGCCCTACCCCTTGTTTAATTTATTTTGTCTAGATACAATTTTTCTTTGAAATGCTTGAAATGTTATTATTTTAAATATATAAAAATGCGGTTTTGAACACTATGCCCCTATTTCAATTTGAAATCACTCGCGTCAGGCCGTTACATGCTCGAAGTGAGCCACCCGCATCAGCCGTGCACTTTGCCCTCCAGTAGCCATGATCTGGCTGAAGTCTGTTTTAATAGAGAATCCCTTTTCAGCAGGCACACTGGAAACATGAATAAATAAAGACGTCGCTAATTTTAAAAAGTTTTTTTTCTCTCGGACAATAGTGTCTGGTGACTATTTTATTTATCGGATTTTGAGGTTTTTTTACCAGCCAAAAGCCGGCTATTGTCGACTAACGGAACCTCTGGTCCCCCTCCCTATATTATATTATATATATATATATATATATATATATATATATATATATATATATATATATATATATATATATATATATAGGACACCTATATTCTCATGTTTATACATTTTTGGTTTTTCATTAGGACAATATCAATAGATATTGCTTTAAAATAATTCATTTTGAGAATCAGTTTGTTATGACAAATTGTTTAGATTTGGTTCTGTGTAATATTTATTGAGACAGATCTGACAGCTTTCAAAGGGATTGAATCATTTTTGCAATATCGACACAGACCTATTACAAACTAAGTGGTCTTTTATTGTTGCATTTTGTTATATATTTTTTTTACTTTCCTTTACTTTTGACCCACATAACCCGTTAAATTACTTGCACCTGCATAGAAAGCAGTGCGAGGTTTAGAGATTATAAAATGCAACATTCTAAATTCGAATAGACCAAATGAGGCATGACGTCCAACTCTGCCAGTGCCCCTATACAAACACAATTAGCTTGCTAAAATGAATAGTATACAGTAATGTTGCTTGCATGTGGTAACAAGAGTACTCAACGGAGTAGTGTAGTGACGAAGTGAAATAATCGCAAGTTCAACATGTTTTTTATATGGCCAGACCAACCAATCAGATGTAAGTAAACTTTGGTAATTTCTATATGGCATCTTTATGATTGGCCAAATCGACAAGGACAAAAAGAAAAAGAAAAAGGATGTAGCTGGTGCCCCCCCCCCCCCCCCCCCCCCCCAAGCCATGCCTAGATCTGGCCCCGGTTGAAGGAAAAAGAAAAAACAGTAATCCACCCACTGAGTCCAGTTTTGTTCACTCTGAATCAAAGTTTGTCTATATTGTCTCACACTAGGTATCTGTCAGAACTGTGTTGTGTTGATGGGGCTTGTGGGAAAGGCAAGGCTACCTTCCCCATGGTGAGTAATAAACGTATATACCTGCCCTCCTAAGTTTATAATTGGAACAGGCCCTATACATCTGCTGACTCCACAATCTGCTTTTCTCCTCAGGGAGTGAAGTTACTGTCCTATCTATACAATGAAGCCCAGAGCAACTGTAGCAATGAGAACTACCCGGTGCTTCTGTCACTCCTTAAGAGCAGCTGTGAGCCCTACACAAGGTCAGTCAGTGTTTCTTTTCTCACCACATGACAAAGACAATTATTTAGATGGTGACATGGTGTACCGTTTCGGTTTTTCCCTGGTTATTGGATGCTACCGTGGGGTATGGGGGTTCAACTTCAGAGTGGTGCCAACCATTTTAAACGACACATCACCTAATAATTATGTATTGCATATCTAAAAAACACAGTTCATTGCACCCTCAGTCTTGTTTCTTAGAAGAAATGTACTTATCCCTGCAGTTATAGGAGTGTTCAGGAGGTCAATCTATGATAACCCTGGAGCATATGTCTATAAATTGTGTTTCTGAGACAGCAAACATGGCATCCCCCCTGCTGTGTAAGACCGCTTTGGCTTTTGGACCACTCGTGGTCAAACCAGTGCTTTAAGGTTGACTTTTAAAGCGATTTTGACAATTTAACATTACTTTTTATTGATTGTTTTAGTCAATCGATTAACATTTTTGAATCGTTTGATCAATCCAATGAGCTGGCTAGCTACCACCAGATGCCTGCAATGACAAGCCCTGTAAACAGTGCTCTCGCACTTTTTCGCTTGCACTCGGGCTCTCACTTGCTTGCACAAATTGTGCGCGTCCAAAGTAGTGTGCTGCTTGAATGAAACACAGAGGACCCAAAACATACTCGATCAACGATCTCACATTATTTTCAAGGGCTTTAATGCATGATTGGAATGACAGCTGAAGAGCTCTGACCTATTTTTATTTTCTTATTCTTAAAACATTGTGGACTATTCACACCCAGGCATAACTATGTCCCTAATGACAAAAGGTGGCTTTAGTATAGTATATTGGCTTTAGTCTAAAGTTACGTAAATAAAACAATATAGTGATGCACCAATTGCAATTTCTTTGGCCGATTCCGAAATCTGACATGTACAGTCCTAATGCAATTACTTGGACGTTAATGACACGTTTTTTTTCACAAATTCTCGACCTTGTCACAAGATTGTCTGTGTTTTCTTTCATCTACCACATGTCCAGCCAAGCTGAACAAGCGCTCACTGCTGTCAACGCTTGTACACTGTGCAGAGATGTAGGCTCTGGCAAGTCAAACAAGTGCAGGGTTTCCATTAGTAAAATTTGGCGTCGGACACCTATACCGGCTACCTTCAAATTTACCGAACTATTAATAAATTAACCGTCCGTCGTCATCTGCGTTGGGTGCATTCATTGATGTCACAAATTCTCGCTATATAGGGTCTTTCATTCGGGGCATTAACTGGGGGTTATGTATATAACCCAGGTTCTAATAAGATGAGAAGTGAGACTCTGGGAAACGCTCTTAGAGCATGCATCATTCACTGAACAGTTACACCACAGCGCCTTGTAATCAACAAGGCTTGTGAGACTTTAAGGGTCAAGCACACCCTCATCAGCTACTCTGTAAATATAGTAACAGACCCATCTCACTCCAGATTTGAATCCAGTCATCATTCAGCCATGTGGAAGACTTTGAAGAGGAGTCTCACTCCGTTCCTTATTAGAACCTGGGTTTTATACATAACCCCTAGTTCTATTACAGTCGATACGTTCGACTCCTCTCTATAGGAGACATTGTACCACAACGCCCCATAGGTCGTGAACATTGAACAACCCCTGATGACCGGAGGTCCATCCTTCACTCCTGACCGGCCACACAAAGCACCGCCTGCGCCAGAGAGGGTGCCGTCACCTCCAATCTGTTCCAAGATACAAAGGTCTGAGGCGTAGCCCAGCTAGCCGCAACACAGATGTCCGAGACAGACACACCCTTGGAAAATGCCCACGAGGGGGCAATTCCGTGAGTGGAATGTGCGCGTATGGCCATAGGCAACGCGCGTCCCATAGCGCCATAGGCTAACTGAATAGCCTGCACTAACCACTTAGCCAGTCTGATTTTGGACAGCGCCATCCCATGGAAGGGTGAGCAAAACAGACAAACTACTGATCCGTGGAACGGAATCCCTTTGTCCTACCCATGTAACAGCGCAGCTGTTAAATCTGCTTATTTAGCCTATAAAGCTGTTTAACAGGCATATTAAAGTTAATTAACAGGCATATTCTCTCGTTGAAATACTATCGTTTTCCTTGCCTCCCCCAGAGTTCTCGCCCATTCGTGCTTGCAAAAGTCACCACGGTACCCAACAAACTCCTATGTTATATGCCTATATTTCATTTATAATGACAATGATCTTGTATTGTATTGATCTTGTATTTTTAGCTGTCTAATTACATACGAGTAGCCGATCTGCTCATTTCTGCAGTCTGCTCTGCAAACCTAAACAAGACAATAAACCATCTGACTAATAAATAGGTTCTTGATGCACTGATTTTTTTATGCACACATCCGTGGTCACAAATACTGGACATGCCACTCAACGCAATCTTTAAAGAAACCAACGCTTTGGTGGACATAACAAATACAGGAAAGCAAAAGATGAAAGGAAAAGTCTCACGATTTTCTTAAGGCAATTGATATACTTCAAACTCTTATCATGCATAGTTCTTCATTAGCAGAAGTATTTTAAATATGAAAAGTTTTTCAAATCTGCATTAATACATTCTTAATTACCTTGACAGGCCTACTTAAAATTACACCGCTACAGTCAAGAATACAACTAGGTTGCCTGTTATCTTGGTACAGATCTTGGTACAATCAATCAGCATAGCTAAAGTTTAAATTTAATGTGTTACAGGCCTATGTAATAGTAGCAAAACTGACTGACATAACCATACATAAAACAATGAAAATATGTCTCACTTTATGGATTTAAATCAACGCGACTGAAATCTGAACAGAAACTTGCTAGCAAGCCATAGTAGAGAATGACGTTGTTTACCGCTGTCCTGACGAAGTGAAGCTGAAGGCACGGAAAATTTGAGCGGGCAGATCCTTTTTTGCCTTGGAAAAACGTGTACTTTTTTTTGCTGAATATTTTCAAGAGACCTTGGACTTGTCACAGTTGAAAGGCCACGATGGAACTTTTTGATTAAAGTTCGCAGTTAAGTACATGACACATTTTAAATATGTATTTGTTTACTGATTGGTTAGTCCCCTTAAGATCATGTCCGGACAAAGGTTTACTTCAAAATGAATCAAAGTTTTATCGTCAAAAATAATGGGAACAGCGAGGCAATTTAATTTGAAGACAAGGAGTGCGGACTTTTTCGTGCCCGTTTGATAAAGAAAATAGAAAATACGACCAAGCCCGGCGTTGACCACCAAGCAGAGGCGAGTTTTGAGTGTATATGACAATGACAAAATTGTTATTAACAGTAGAAATATGGAAAAATTGAATTATCAGTGATTTAAGAATATATTCTTAAACCAGTCCATATTAAAGAAACATTTATTTTTTACTACTCAAAGTTGAGGATTTTTTTATATAACAAAAAAACCTACGTTCTTTGGAAGCTAACTGCGAATTAGCAAGAGATCTATAGATATAAACACTTCTATTTTGAGAAATTAAGTATACTCTGGAATGACTTAAAAGACTCAGATCAACAAAAAAGTTATATTTGTGTTGATTTTAAACAGTTTCAGAATGCTACACAGCACAATTTTCCTCACCACTGCGTGATTGTGCTCCCGTTTGTTTACGCTGTAGCTGTTGTGGGTGTCTAGCCTAGTGTCATACCTAGCTAGTTGATTAAGAAGTTGAAATGTTTTCATATGTTGCAGCAGATGCAAATCAGATTATTTACTACATACAATTAGTATTTATTACAGGTTACTGAGGTATTCTAGGCTAAATTAAATAAACATTACAAATGGTCTGCAAAAAAAGTTGTATTGCCAGGCAATACTTGTTTGAGAAGCAGTATTGCCATGGCAATACTGGCAATACTAACGGCGGCGGCCATGGATTCAATAGCATTAGGAAAACTTAACGTTACGTGTCATAGTGCCTGCTCTCGCTTTGGAAGCAGTGACACTCACCTCAGAGCAGTGCTAACTTCATCATTCAGTTTAGTCAGACTGCACAAGCTAGTTATTGTTAACATCACGGTTACGGTTAACATCAGATCCTGCCCTCATAATAGTTGCGTAGGGTGCCGTGTTTAGCCTACTGTTCAAGTCGTTGCATGTGTAGAAGTGTGAATATAAACCAGAGCCATTTATGATAATTCTCCTTAGAAGTCAGGACTAAAACATTGACGAGAATTTTACTACAACGAAAACTGACCACCACTGTCTAAATCTTGACTGAAACGAAACAAAATTAAATGAGAAAATTTCCCTTTAACGCAAATACAATTTTCAGTAAGTGACAAAGACTTAAACACTGTGTGTTACAAGCACTAGAGAAATAATACAAAAAGATTCTAGTCATCAGGTGCATTCGTTTGTGGAATGTCCTCGCAGACCATCTCAGGGTGTCACAGACTCTGTCCTCTTTTAAATCTTATTTTATTTTCAATTCCGCTCCTTTATTTTTTATCAGGGTTAAGCATTTATCAATTGTTATATAAATGTTGTAGCGCTTTGAGATGTAAAGCGCTTTATGAATAAAATGTATTATTATTATTATTATTATTATTATTATTACTGCTAATATTAATTTTTTGTCCTAAATGTATTTTTCACTCAGTTTCCCCCTTGGGCAATTAATAAAGTATTTGAATTGTTTCGTATTGAAACCTAAATCAATATTGTTTTTGCCCTGAATATGTTTGGTAACTTAATTATATTTCTTCATCGCATAAGTTATTTGCTGAAAATCTTCAAAATGAGTTTTGGTCCAGTTGAAATCTCTGAATGATTGAGTGTGCTATTTTGCAGGTTTGTGTCAGACTGGGTGTACAGTGGCATGTTTCGGGACGTATATGGAGAGTTCATGATCCAAGTCAACGAGGACTACTTAAGCTTCCGAGGTGAGAACACACACTCAAACACACATCCACCTTATTGACAATTCAGTAGTAAAAATATATCTACAGTCTGTATTAATTTTACATTGACTACGAATATATATGCCATGCAACAGTACCCTCTTGAAATTGTCAGGACTTGTCTGAATGACACATAATGTTACCTAAGTCGATAGTTAAAGGGAGTCAGACAGCAAGTCATGTTAATTGTTTTGGGTACAGTACTCATTCCCCATTAACACTGTCAATTTTGAATGAAATAATTTGCTTGTGTTACTGTCTGGTGCTAGTCAAGCTATAACCACAAAGGAACTGCCTCACCACAGTACACTCAGATGAGGACACAACATCATCAAGCCACAACATATCAAGCTACAATGTAGTCAGACTCTTGCAACACTGGAGGGAGACACAAAACTGTGTGCAGGCCACATGAATCTCTCATGTCCAACCAAAAATTATAATTGAACCAACACTGCATCCCATTTTAGAACAATCTTCCTTTTATGCTCCCTGAACATATGAATGTGGAAGTCTTTTTTAGGTTATGGCCTCTGATAGCGTTCTTAGGCCTGTGAAGCTCTATACAGTATGAATCATAAAATATGTTAAACAGATATTATCGCAAGTTATTTTTCTATTGTATGTACCTACAGTATTACTATAATTAAAGAGGCAAAAGAGGAAATATTTGTAATAAATGTACACTCCCTAATTTTTGCAAAGAGAAGTACGCTTTCATAGATAATAGTAAAATAAAAAATGAAGTTAACTGTTAGGGCTCAATGTATACACTAGATTTAGCAGATCCAACGGAAACTTACAGCAGGAAGTTGTTACTGCATTTGTCCTGTTGTCTTGCTAGTGATCTTGATAAACTAGCTACACTTCCCCAGCTCATAATCTTTGCTAATGTCAGCTTGTCAAACAATGTGTTCCATCATTGTGTCAAGTAGATCATAGAAAAAGAGCATTTGCCGCCTACTGTCTTTCTCATTTGAAAGGAAAGATGAATTTTTTAACCCTTTCCAGACTGAGCCAAAAAGTTCCAAAATACTATTCTGTACTAGAATATGAAGTCAACATGCTAAAACATCATATCTATTCATAAATATCTATATGGAATATGATGCCAATCTTCCTTAATAAAGAGGATTTCATATAATCAAATCAAATCAAATCATGTTTATTTATAGAGCACGTTTACAACAGGCAGAGCTGACCAAAGTGCTGTACAACACATTCAGATACAGTATATCAAATATAACAACAAAAAAACTAAAAACAGTTGTGACACATATACATACTATATACAAGCTAAGTGCATAGAAAACCACTCAGATGCGAAGGCTAATGAGAAGAAATTAGTTTTGAGCTGAGACTTGAAGGAATCGACAGAAAGGGCAATTCTGATGATAGGGAAGGCTGTTCCATAATTTAGGGGCTGTGACAGCAAATGCGCGGTCACCTCTGAGCTTTAGTTTGGAGTGTGGGATGGCCAGTAGTCCTAATTCAGAAGACCTAAGAGGCCTGGGAGTGGTGTATGATCTCAGTAGATCTGTGATGTAGGAGGGGGCAAGTTGGTTCAATGCTTTGTAGACAAATAGCAGGATCTTGAAATCAATTCTATAGCAAACTGGAAGCCAGTGAAGGGAGGCCAAGATAGGGGAAATATGGTCCCTCTTTTGGGATCCAGTCAAAAGCCTGGCGTTTTGGACCAGCTGTAAGCGGAACAAAGATGACTGGCTGATTCCAGTGTACAGGGAGTTGTAGTAGTCAAGACGGGAAAGAATTAGAGCATTGGTGGCCTTTTCCAAATGCTTCAGTGAAAGGAAAGGTTTTATTTTTTTCAGGGTCTGTAATTGAAAGAAACTGGATTTTACCACTGCATTTATCTGCTTGTCAAATGTAAAAGCAGAGTCAAAAATCACTCCAAGGTTCTTGGTGTGGGGTTTTAAATAGGAGGAAAGATTACCTAAATTCCAATTATTAACTTAATGGAGTTAGGGAGGCGAAAGAGAGCAAATTCCGATTTGTTTATATATTACTGGAGAAAATTGTGAGCCATCCGGCATTTACTGTCCTCAAGGCATTCTATAAGAGATTTTAAATTGGACTGAAAGTTGGGTTTTAGAGGAAGGAAGAGCTGAGTGTCATCAGCGTGAAAGTGATAGGAGATGTACTCATTTATATACACTTTATATACGTTTATATATTAGATATACACATTTTTACAAAAATATTATTTGGCCACCATATCTGACCAAAGGCCACCATTTTTACATATGTTCACAATTATGTGGAGAATGTGTAACTGTAAACAGATTAGACATATCGGCCCGGTTTCCCATACAGGGATTAAGTCTAGTTCTAGACTAAATCTCGCAGTCAATCGAGAATCTCCATTCAAAATATTTTTTAGTCTAGGACTTGGCTTAATCCCTGTACGGGAAACCGGGCCATCATGTTTTGTTTAATAGTGAGCATTTTAGTGATTAGTGGGCAAGTAGGGAAAACGAAAGAAAGACTTAGAATGTTGTTTTCTAACCACTATTCCACAATCCTTATGATCATCTGCATTAAAATAATTAAACTACTACTTAAAAAGGACACATTCTAAAATCCAAAATATGTGTTGAATACAACACACAATTTGATATGGACAGTACCTGATTAGGGATGTCATGAGAACCGATACTTTGGTGCCATGTCGATTCCAAAATTCTGAAAACGTGACACTACTCGTTTGTTTTGACAAGTACAAGTTTTCAGTATTATAGGTCTACCCTTAATTTAGACAAATGACAGAAAGACAAAGCGTATAACCATAGACTATCTGTCAGTAAAAATGCATTAATTCGCTCAGGGTGACTCATGGTGAAGAACTAGGCTACAGTAACATCAAAGTCGACTATATGATGTTTTGGTTGGCGACATGGAAATAACAAACGCTCTCCGCTGAAAACGGCGGTAGTTTACAAAATTCAGGAAGGACCTCCGATGACGCAATAGTGTAATTTTCTCAACTTATTTGACATTCTGTTGTTTAATTGCTAAATGACGATAAATGTTTCAGTATAACATTTGTATTTGATGAAAAACATATTGAAAGATTGAAAATGGGTGAACTATTGCTTTAAGAAAAATAAAAAACGTTTTACTTGCCATGGTGTAGAAAGGCCATAACGCTAGTTTGCGTTAGCCACGTCCAGGCAGCTTTGGTGTTTCATGTGTTCTAGAAGGTTCTAAAATGTTTTGCAACTATTTTACAACTATTGTCCGGTTGTCCTACTGCCTTAGGACTTGTTATTGTTGTTGCTTGGCTGATGGGCTAACTTTTCTTTGGACTGCTGCTTGTTTCTGCTTACCGGGCCGGTAATTGCAGCTGGCCTCTTCTCCGCCTGGCATGGCACCGGAGTACTCCATCTATCAACTGCATAGTTTTAATAACTAGAATACTCAGACCTGCACCTCATTAATCAAGGAACTTGGATTGTGTCGCCGACCTAGCTACGTCCACAGAGGTTCCAGAAGAGGACGATTGTTTTTTCGCTCAGAGTCGGAGCACTCCATTCAGACCTCTATCAGAACAAAAAAGCGGATCTGCAACCAACGCACTTCTACACATGTTTAATCTGACACCCGTAGTTAAATCGGACAGTTATAATTTGACATCAATCTCGTCCCCCACCCATAACACCACCACTAGGCTTGCACTGTTTAACACATGCTCGCTCAACAACAAGGCTCTATTAATAAGTGAGGTTGTCAAGGATCACAAAGTTGACTTTGTGTCTAATGGAAACCTGGCTGCTAGTTAATGACTTTGTGCTGCTCAATCACGCTACCCCTCAAGGCTACGTGTACCTGCAAAAGCCTAGATATTTAGGGCGGGGTGGTTGACTCACTGTTCTCCACCGCAGTGGTTCCAAACCCAGTCCTCAAGCACCCCAGCCATGCCAGGAATTGGATCTTCCCAAAGTCATATTCTTATTATTATTAGGGGTCTATGCAGTGAAAATGCATAGAACCCTATTGTATTTGCGGGCATTCATTATTATTATTATTATTATTATTATTATTATTATTATTATGTGATTGCGTCTTAAGACAGGGCTGTAGACACCGAGGTCATGGCCTCGGTAAATTTTTCTAGTTTTTTTTTTTGTCCAGACAGACCCCCCAATTAATTAGCCGATGACTTACTCCGTTGCACGGGCTCTCATTTAAGCTAGTGCAAAAGTATTGGAATAAAATTAAACTAGACAACCAGAGGAATCCGTTGGTATCAGGCTTTTTATACTAGCTTGTCGGGAAGGGGGCTAAATAATGCTCTGAAGCTAGGTTAGATTTTGGCGAGAGAAAAGTTAAGTTAGCAGTAAGCTAACCAACAGTGTTTCCTTTTTTTCACTGGGATAGAGAGCAGAAAGAGAACGAGATTGCGAATGAGAGGAAGAACAGAGAAAGCGCAGGTATCTAACATTTCTTCCTCCTTGGAAGTAGGCCTATCTGCCCTTATACATCTCTTAAACATCTCTTAAACATAATAATTGAATACATGTCAAATGTATGACAATTTAACAATGCGTCTGTTTGGCGTTTACGCTTGTGTTCAGCGCCCCACAACCGGACAAAACATTGTGTAAGATATAGGCCTACTGTTGAATGAATGTGAATTCAGTTTTATTATTTGTTTTAAGTTACAAACATTTCTGACCAAGTGGACGTTAGCTTGCTGAAGTGTGCGTCGCATATGAAACGAGAGCCAAGGGTATGCAGCATAAATTATAGCTTGCTGATCTGTAAAAGTTACTACTTTACGTGTTGCGGGGATCGTTTGCTTTAATTGTTTTTTGTTGGATTTGACCGTTTCACTGTCAAAATGCAGAGACTGGCTGATAAGTTTTATAAGATTATTTAAAATCTATTTAAATGAGCAAACAATCAGTATTAAACAAGCATCTACACCGAAGACAGTGGACTACTGTTGATTTAACTTCTGCAGCGATGTCTACTTATAAGATCGCCAGAGGCCTTAACACGAAGGCTGCGCTTTCAAGGGCGAAGGGGAGACTGGGTGTGGTTGCAGCACTTTTGCATTTATCTGTTTCTCAGAGACTAATTAACATAGACCAGCAAAACTTGTATATATTGAACTCATATCTGTCATCTAATTATCCAAACAATTTAAAGATGACTACATATGACATATAGTTCACAATATTGCAACATTTAAATAAATACACTACATTTCACCAATTAACTTTAGCTTTTTGTCTCAATGAGCATAGTATTCTGAAAATATGTAATGTTTTACAATAATTGTATAGTTATGTTGATTTATTTAGTAATATTAATCAAATAACGTTTAATGAGTTTTGTTTGTTAATGAGTTGTATAGAAGCCCTTCAGTCAATGTGCAGATGTTACAGATGCAGTTGAAAGCAATTCAGATGTTTATTTGGATGAACTATCCATTGATGTATTACTTGATGTCATGGTATTTTGTTATTTGTTTTTAACAAAGATTTGAGAAACTTAACTATACATCTATCCTATTTTGTCCGTACTTTTAAGGCCATATTTTGCATAATATATTTATTAATTTGTTATACAATTAATACCTGCCTAACAACGCATCTCACGTCTGCTGACTCTGCTACTTGGAGGTATTTGATTAAGATTTATTTGTTTTGTTTAGACCAGCTGTATAGTTAAGACAACACCAACAACGCCAGTATCGCTCAACAAGGACAGCATGTACGGTTATGTGAGCTAATAGGATCACAATAACACACGACGATGTGGTAGTGCTGCAGCGGTTACTTTAGTGGGCTGGCTGCTGCACTGGCTGGTCGCTCATGGCGGGAATGCAATCATGTCCACATTTTCTCGTGGAAATGCATTTCGAGTTATTATTATTATTTTTACTATATGCAATTATTATTATTATTTACAATTATTATTGTATATGCTGGCGGTCATCATGTGATTGCGTCATGGAATCACCTACTGTTATCGCAAAGTCATATTCTTATTATTATACTTATGTACGACGCAATCATATACTGTTATCTTTAAGTTTAGCATTATTATTAGCCCCATTTTCGGCACCCAACTACTGTCGCAGTTTTGAGCATTTCGCTTCCATTACAAAGCCAAAATGTCCGTTCGAATCCCACGGACTGCGCTTGTACACAGCTAATAAAGCTGTCCGCTAGTTATTTTTTATTTGCCTCTTTTACACGTTTAATTTTCCCATAGACAATCAATGGGAAGAGGGTAAGACTTGAGGGGAGCTGGAGTGAAGGACCAAGATGAATCAGACCCTTGTGTATACTGTCATCTAGTGACCAATAAAATGTATACATACATGTATGTGTTAGTCAACATTTTATTGTGGTCACTAGGTCACCCAGTATACACAAGGGTATGATTCATCTTGGTCCTTCATTAGGGGCGTCAGAAGTGGGATAGCTAACTCATAAATAACAAAAACACGGCCCCAACAGTTCAGGACATCTGCACGAATGCGCCTGTGAGTATATGTGACGGCGTCACCGTATCGTTAATTATTCCATACTGAGTTAGCTAGTTTCTACAGTAGTTAGCATTAGCACCTAGCCATGCTCATAGATAGACGCTATCCCTCTCCTGCTGTAATGTACAACAATTGCATGGTGTTTCATGTTCACTAGCAATGTAGCAAATCAAGAAGTGAGTGTTATTGAAATAACTGCTTACAATAGTCAATGCAAACCACAAGGCATGCAGCATTGACTGTCAACACTGTGTAGTGAACTAACAATTTGTAAAAGACAACAAATAACAAATGCATTCTACAAAGGCAACGCAACACTAGATATAATTTTGGCATTATGGAACGTCATACGCTAAGCCATGTCAGCTTGCAAGTTTATCAAGACAATATACATAATGTGCGTGCATGTAGTTAAGTGATCAATTCACGTGTTATTTTCTTATTATTTTTAATTGGCGTTTTGCACCCATGTATTGAAATGAATAGAGAGCGCAGTTGTATGGTTGTAGCGCTCTTTGTTCAGTCTTGTTAGATATAAACTTATCTGGAACAAGTTATATAATACGTGTTTACAGTAGCCCTATTGAAGTGTTGGAGAAATAACGATGGTGGATGGCTATTGTCACGTAATGAAGCGGAATTGATTCATTTGGAGATTGATGATCAGCCAAAACTGGGATAGGTTTATTTTATTAATTTAAGGGCTTGATAAACCTTTATAAAGTGGTGTCAATAAATAAACGAAAAATAATAAATAAGGTCTAATGATTCTTAATCACAAAACTAATGATCAGTCAGGATTTGGTGTGTTTTTGAATACTAATAGGCTACTAATAGTTCTTTACAGAAAAAATGCACAAGAAGCCTAACTCTCCTTTACAATAACTCACTAAATGCTTACTGGGTAGGTGAGCCGCTCGCCCAAGACACGTTTTAAAAACCCCTGTCAAACAAACGGGGTCCACTTGTGCTGCGATAAGGCGGTCAGTCCAATCACTTCACTTCATGACTGTTATATTTTTAAAATAGGGAAACAGAACCTATGTTAACACAACCAGCTACTGTTATTTCAGTCAGTAAATAATATTATATTTGTGAGAGATTTAATTTTGAAAGCAGGAGAGCTCTGTTACTATTTAAGACAGCGAGAATGTTACTGTCAAATAGCGTTCCCCCATCAATAAGAAAGCTCACACATCTGTCAAAGTCATACTGCTGACTTTTTTTCCCCAAAACCTGTAAGTTTTGTGATTTTCAGCCTGCTATCCCTGCATTTGCCCATCATAAAAGGAGGAACACATCCTGACACAAGAGACGGAGTCATTGATGCAGGTAACAACTGGTTCGGCCTAATTGCCACAGTCGGTATACAAACATTTGATATGCAAACGTAACAACATATCAACGCTAGATGGCGGTATATGATTGTGAAAACACTCGCCCCATTAATTTCAAATAGGGGCAAAAACCGATTAAAAATATAACACGTGAACCGATCACGTAGCTATATGTAAGCATACTAGACTGCATACCCTAAGACCTGTGGGCAGGGGAATGGAATAAATAGGGTCAAAACTGCGGACGTAGTTAAGGCGGCAAAAAGAGGCTGAAGAGGAACATGACTTTGCGATAAGATTTGAGCGTCAATGACGCATCACATAAATGCTTAGTGTGAGGAGATGCCTCTGATGGGCATTGACTAGAGCAATGAAGTCGGGAATAGTTTTTGACGTCGCTATGCGCAGGATTGCTGAGAGGTGAGTCATTAAGAGATGATCTGTGCCTTGACTTGTTGAATTTTATCACTGAAAATGTCTGTTCACATGCATAGGTTGACCCAAACAGTACAAACGTCTTCTGAGCAGTACTCCTATTCTTCAGAAAGTTCTGTTCATCAAGAGATGCAAATAACCCCGTCAGTGACATCGTTTTGAATAGTCTCACTGCATCAGACTGAAGATTGATAAACTCAAGTAGCAGGTCTGTAGGAGCATGATGATGGTGACAAGAGAGGAAACCAACAGCATGTCATTCTCCAACACTTTGAAATCCTCAACGTTGAGAAAACTCTTCGCTCAAAGCATGCAGCAGCAATGTATCCCACTGCTCATCGGATTGGGGACAGACTAGTGGTATCTGAAGATTGGTGAGATTGTTGGCATCTAATTGGCGGGGCAGGAGGAGTAATTTTCCCTTTAAGGCCTTGACATCTGATGTGCTAAAAGGCCCTTCCATTGAAATGCGGAATTCAGGTAATTCATGAGGGCCATGATGTCCACAGTGAACGCAAAATCAGCATTGCATTCATTACCTTGCATTTGAAGGAAATCCACATACTTTCCTTTCATTTGCAAAAACTCAGCAGTCTCCGACTTTAGGTCCCACACCCTTTTAAGAACACTCCCCAAACTCAGCCATCTGGTAGGGGAGATCTGCATGATCTGACTGTCTCTTCTAGCAGTGAGACAAACTGCCCATGGTTGAAAGATTTTGCTCTTATGAAGTTGACCACTTTAGTGACTGTATCTACAACATGGCTAATTTTAAGAACAGATTAACAGCGCACCTGCTGATGTATGATGCAATGCAGGAAGATGATTTTCTGATCTGGGTTCAGCTCAGCTACTTGAACTTTTATCCTTTTCAAGAGGCCAGGGTGTTTTCCTGTCAAGTTTAGGCACCCATCTGTGGTCACTCTGGATAACTTTTCAAAGCTTAGCTCCTGCTTTGCGACACACTTATTGACCTCCTCCAACTAGTCTTTCCCTGTGGTTGTGCTCTTCATGGACTGCATTGAGGCAAGATCCTCTGTAATTTCAAATTCTGGGGTGATACTTCTTAAGAATATCAGCAACTGTGCCATGTCACGTGCATCCGTGCTCTCACCCAGGGCCAAGGAGAAATAGGTGAAATCCTTTACCTTCTCTTTCAGATGTTGTTCCATATTCTCTGCAATGTCCTCAACGCGGCGTTTCACTGTTGTTCTTGACAGAGACACATTTTCAAACAGCTCGCTCTTGTCAGGGCAAAGTGTGGCTGCAGAGTCAATTAGACATTCTTTGACAAACTCACCCTGAGCAAATGGCTTGCTATGCTAAGCTATTTTATTGGACAGTACATAGCTAGGTCTTGTTATTCCATTGTTTGCTGAATGCATTTTTGTAAATAATCCTTGCTGCTTTTGCAACTGGAAAAGCAACTCTTTTGATGAACTTGCCTTCTGCTCAGATGACATTCATATACCTCTCTGCATGCTTTGTCTGGAAGTGGCGGGACAAGTTCTAGTCCTTCAAGACAGTGATGCTCTCTTTGCATACTAAGCACACAGCTTTCCCTGATACCTCAATAAATTAATATTTCGATGTCCACTATTTCTGGAACACCCTACATTCACTGTCTACTTTGCTTTATTTGATATCTTTGATAAACTCATTTTTTGCGCAATCTCCATCTAGCTACTCGTAGCTATTTGTCACTGTGACTTGTGTGTCAGCCTGTCATTTTAATATACACAGGACAGGATGTTATAATATCTCGTATGCCATACTCCAAGATGAGCACTTCAAAAGCCAATATTTTATAATGGACTTGGGTTGAGAGCAGATATGTCATTGGGGTTTTCAAGTGGGCACCCTCCATCCCTGATGTTTTGTTCATTTGAGCCACGACACCTCCAGAACGGTGAACAATGACGTCTCAGAGCCACCCCCCTCTATATCCGCTCTCGGCACGGCCAGATATTTAAAAAAGTTGAGATATCCCTATACCTATCCCTATTACCTATTCCTGCAGGCGCTTTCTGCGAACTCTGCAGGGATACTTACTTACCACCTGAAAAGAAGATCATCTTTCCCTACTCTGTTCCTGCAGGCTTGGTATACGATGCTCTGCAGATATCCCTATACCTATCCCTAGTCAGTCACTGTCACGTTAGTAAAAGCAGCGGCAAAAAGCACAATTCTTGTACAGTGTAAATATTTTCTCACCACTCCCTTATTAGTGGCTTATCTATTTACATTTATATTGTTAAAGCCACATTCGTATTTGTAATAATATAAAAAATGTCGGTTTATGGTTTCCTACAGGGTTTAATAGTATACAAGAGATATGTATGTTTTGTAAACAAACACCATAGCAACACTTCTGGGTGGCGGAAGTAACTGAGTGAGAGAAAATGCCTAAAGCTGCTTACACATGCTCAGCGTTAAAACCTGCGCTGCGCTGGCTGTGCTATTGTTTCCTATGGAGTTGAGCGTTGGCGCCCAACTCTGCTCTGCGCATCCCCGGCGTCGCGCACCGGCTGAAATCGTCACCTTGCGCTGCGCTCAAAGTTTAAATTATTTTATCTTTGACCTCTGTTGCCGCTGACTTTTCAAAGCGCAACCAATGAGATACCAACTGTGTGTGACGTAGCCAGAAATATTCTGAAACTAGCTTGCTGCCCCGTTCCCATTTGAAAAGTTTTCAATCTCATTGTGTTTCTCCTGGTTAAATTAAGGTTGAATAAAATAGCTATTTATTTACGTTGCTATACCTGGCAGATAGAGTGAAAGAGGCTATGCTACGTATGCAATCGTATGCAATCGTTAGTTTAGCAACAGTAAATCTCATTATGGTTGTATTTGCATTTTTTTGTTTAGCAAACTCATTAACCCTGGCCTGGTGACCCCCCTTCCCTTGTCGGGAAAAAAAAAACTACCAGCCTAATTTACTGTGGCAGTTTCTATATATTACTATTGTTGTGCAACCGCCAAAGATGTAGATGTAAATATCTGTGTAAGAAGAAAATGTTTCCGCTGACAAAGCTTACCATAGGTAGGAAATGTCGTTGAGCTAGAAACAGGAGAGAAAGGCTTTGGTGATCTGTTGACCAAATATGGTAAAACTCATGTAAAAGAGGCTGTTGCTGGGGAGAAATGCAGCAAGACAGTCTTTAGAGAAAGTATTTTTAATATTGTCAGAGGTTCAAAGGAGGGGCCATGGGGTTAGAATACCTTTAAATATCGAAAGCCCAAAGCCCTCGCGGGCGCAGTCTTAGACTAGATCTGAGCTAACCATGAGTTACGCTCTTATCTGGGAACTGACGCCCCATCTTGCTTGGGCGCAGTCACAGGACCCCATTTGAGCTAACCTTACGTTAAGCGGGGTTACTGGTGACCAAAGCCTCACCCGTTCGCAGGACGCATCTCTTATCCAACAAGAAAGTCTCGAACTGGAGCCTATCTCTGACCTCGATTGGGGCACACAATCTTGAGACTGGGTAAGGCATCTTAAATGTGCAAATACTTTGTGCTTATATTTTACTGGATAACGCATCTTAAATGCTCAATACATGGTGTTCATTTGAACTCTTAGACAAGTTCATTAATGTTCTGTGTGTTTGCCATTAATGTTCTGTATTTGGCTTATTGTTGCTTTGCTGCTATTTGTATCTGCTATTGCTATTTTGACATACACATATCCATGTACCATTGCTCCAATTTATCTTACATAAAAGAGCATATGGATGTTGTAACCTGATACTCTGTGCTTCGCTAATAAAAACCTTTTTTTGGGAAATAAATACCAGCCTCTGAGACTACTATAATAAGATAGTTTGGTCTCCTCTTGGGCTCTAACTACAAAAGTAGTTTTGTCGTCTCTTAAAGACACAGCCGGCTTCGAACAGGTGCGCTTAGTCCTCTCTCACACACAGACACCCAGAGCGGCAGCCCCTCGGCAACTGCAAGTGTGTGAGTGGGGCCTCCCTCCCACAGCTTCCTGACCGCGGAAACGTCTCTTCTGCTGCACACAGGAGAAGGTGGTTGTTCTTGAACACGGTGTAAGAAACACCCAAGGTCCTCTCCCTCTAGTGGGAAAAACGATGCAAAAGTTGAAGTAGGGGGAATAGAACTGCCGAGTATCTACACAGGGAAGAAAACAGAGATCAAGTACATTTGAAATGGGGCCTCCAGGCCTGTAGCTGGTGCGCCTCACAGAGACAGCGGTTAAGGCACGGGGTGGGATTGGTCTGTAGCTCGTGCGCCTCGCAGAGACAGAGGAATAGGCACAGGGTGGATAAAGAGGTGGAGTTCTCCTTTCCGACTGGGGACACATAAGAGCCGTAGCGAATCCATGAGGAAACCAACCATATCGGTTCGCGGCTGCTTCAGGTCCCGTTCCCGGGGGGGCGATGGAAATAAGTGGGGCTTAGGCGAAGTCCTGAGGGACGAGAAGCTTCCCCCATATTGGGAGAGTATTATTTCTGCATCCTTCTTTTGGGTTCGTGCAACACTGTAAAAGTTACCAGCCTTAGCAATACCAATGCAACGAGCAAGCACCACCTTTGATGATCGTACTTGAAAACGAAGTCCATCTAACTTCTCATTAAAAGTCAATCTGGAGAATGTCATGGATAACGGTGTCCTCCTCCTTAGCAACGTAACTTGCTTACATGATAAACTATCAAGTTAGCTAGCTAGCTAGTCTATCTGCAATTTTTTTTTTCTGTTAGCGTGTGATTTGTTTTAATCTTTAGTTTCGTGTCCATAGAGCAGGCAGAACATGCCACAAAGTTAGCGATAATAAAGGCCACCCATTTAGAGGTAAAATATGATTGGTCAATTTTACTGTCAATTTAAATTAATCTCATTGAATTTCTGGGCTCTCTGTGCATTTTCAGATTTGGGGGTTTACCCTCATTAGCCCCGTTCTTCCAAAACCTGCCTTCAATATAAATGTCCCACAGCTGGTGGGAGTTAAATCATTTCACAAAGACAGAGTATAGTATTCATTGTAATTTAAATTAAAAGTCCAAACACGTTTTTCAAAATGGCCCTGCCTTTTGACCGGGCCTATTCTAGATAGAGGAGAATAACTTTTTTATTTTCTTAAATTGATGTATCCAGCTCCGTGTCAAAGCATGCGACAAGATAGACCCAACAAATCGATAATGAAATTCGTTTCCGACTAATTTTATAATCGATTTTTAGCGATTTCACCGATTCGTTGTTGCAGCCCTAGTGTGTTTAGTGCTGCGTACGTGAGTCACATGCCAGTCGAATTAATTTTGTCACTGCATGCACTGTAGTGATTCGTGAGTTTAGACCTATTACAACATGATATTTTAAGGGCATTTCTTGCCCCCGGCCCAGTTATTCCAGGGATGTTTTGGGAATTTTTTTGGGTATTTTTCCCGTTACCCTGTGAAATGTAATCCTTGGTTGCAATCCCTTCTCAGGCAAGTTATTATTTGCCAGTTGGATAACTTAATTGAATCCTGTAATGAACCTGAACATTGTTAAAAACAATCATGCTTGTGGCATAGTTTTAATTTGATAACCAGTGCTCAACTTCCATCCCGTCCATTGTTGTGCAGATGTGACCATGCTTTAATGCTTAAAAATATTGGCCAACTCTTAGTTGTTCTATTTAATTAGCAGGTAAATGTTCATTGTAAGGAGCACATCAGTGTAGCCCTGTAATTTCTACTCTGTTCTACACAGACAAGCACTTCTGGGTGCAGGGCTACACTCTAATATCCAAGGACGTGGAGGACTGTGTCCCAGTGTTCCTGCGACACATTGCCAAGGAAGTCTATGTTTGTGGGAAGACCATCAACTTGCTTAAGATCTGCTGTCCACAGGTTGGTCCATGAAATCTCATACATTTTATACTCTAATTCAACAGTTTATCAAAGTTCATACCAACACAGGCACCAAGAAACAGTTATATATTTAAAATTTACAGAAACACATTTACCATATTTCACCAATACTAAAATTGTGATTCCAAGAATAATGTACGGAATGTCCATGTCTGATTAAAAGTCACTTGTTTGAAACGACCGGTTCACGACATTTGTAGAGTTCCTCGGTTTCTTAGTTCTTACTCCAGAACGGTAGGCATCTAGGTGCTGCTGCCAATTCTCTGCTATTCGAGATTACAAGCAGCATTTTTTCTTTGTGGTGTCTTATCCTTTATTTAAACACCGCTGCCGTTATTGCACCCTTCTTTCTATTTCATATTACTCTTTATTCTCTTTATTAAAAGAGTTAGGTGTGTCATTCTGGTCCATCCCTAATCTGTACTAGTTGTCTGGGACCAATTGGTTAGTGCAGTTAAATATTCAGTGGGCAACACACAGGCAGATGTGATTATCAAACCATTGACTGCCAATCAATTGACAAACACTGCAATAAAAATTAATAAACCGCATTTATTAATCAGAATAATAAACTCACTCCAGAGTAAAACAAATATAATTTAGTGTGTGTTTGGTCACTTTGTAACAGAGGTATTCTACCATAGATTTCCTACATAGTTTTCTTTGCTCTTATGTATTTCTTTGTGCGTACATGTACAGCACTACATCTGCTGGTCAGAGCTGTCTCTACCACGCATTGCCGTGACCTTCTCACTCCAGGAGGTAGAGGAGATTGAAAGAGACTGTGCTGTGTATCGTGGTCGCATGGAAAGGATTGCCAAGCACAGCGTCACAAGCAGGGAAGAAAAGGTATTGCTGTGAAACAGTCGAAGTGCGTTGATTTAAAAGGTATTACAACCTCCTCTCCGTGATGTTAATGCTAGTAGTATGGAGGGGAGCACAACAACCCGCGTTCGTACAGAGTGGGATGTTCAGTGAGTAATTGAATGTCCAAAACCGGTATATAAAGTGAACCCCAAGGTGGGGATGTTTATTGTACAACAGACATAGATATATGGAAAAAAACAATATAACAATAACCATGGAAATACAACAAACATGAACTGGAGAAATGTACTAGAGTAGAGTATCATGAGCAGCCTGTCAAGTCAAATAAACAAAACTACAGGCCCTAACTGACCTACACTCCAAAACTGCCTACAAACACTACAACTGCAGATAATAAACTGAAGTATGATACAAAAGGTAGAGATGCACCGATACTACTTGGTGGTATCGGTATCGGGCCAATACTGGCCTTGAGTACTCGGATCGGGTATCGGAAAATAACACCACCACCGAAACAAATGTAAACAGTATTTGATTCGCAGCGGGAAAATCTGTGAATCTGTGAATCTGTGAAAAGGGACAAAAAACTTTACGGAAACATTGTTAATATGTCGTTTACCTGGAAATATTTCAAGATCAACAAAACAGATATTAAATTTGCTAATTGCAATCTATGCCATGCAAGTATATCAAGAGGAGGAACCAACTCAAGGGACTTTATCACGTCAAATTGAATTAAACATTTAAAGAACCGGCACAGTACAGAATACGAAGGGTTCGTAACACAGACAGCTACTGCTAATAATCCTAGCAATCCTAAAACCTATACAAAACAGTCAACTTTACAACAAACACTCCAAAGAACAGAGAAATACGCTATTGATCATCCAAGGGCACAAAATATCACCGTGGCACTTACCTAGTGCATTGCTTTGGATAATCAACCGTGCCAGCTAGTTGACAACATTGGGTTCCGTCGCCTACTGCAAGTTCTTGAGCCGAAATACAACATGCCTAGCCGGCGCTAGATCTCTGAAACAGTCCTGCCAAAAATCTACAGCCAGGTAGTTAAACACCTGCAAGAGTTGATCATTGATATTAATGTTGCAGCAATCAGCTTTACATCCGACATCTGGAGCTCAAACATATGTCCAATGTCCATGCTGAGCCTCACTGCTCAGTGGATAGATCCCGATTTTGTTCTTCGCCGGGCTGTCTTACATGCGAGGCAATTCAGAGGATCACACACAGCCGAGGCAATTTGTATGTCCTTTAATGAAATGCTGGAAAAATGGCATGTTCCAAAGGAAAAAGTGCACGTCATCCGAGACAATGCGCGCAACATGAGTAAGGCTATGATTGACTGTGGGCTGCCAAGCCTAGGATGTGTTGCTCACACGCTGCAGCTTGCGATTAACAAGGGCCTCTCTCAGCGTAGTGTGATTGATGTGGTGGCTACGGGGAGACGAATTGTGGGCCACTTCCACCACTCTGATTTGGCCTCCAGCCATCTTGAAGACATCCAGCGTCAACTCAATCTGCCTGTAAAACGGTTGAAGCAAGATGTGCAGACAAGGTGGAATAGTGCATTCTATATGCTGGATTCCCTTCTGGAGCAAAAACTGGCCTTAGTTGCGTTCGATGCTGATTTTGAGCTTCCAGGCACACACAGCAGATCTATGGGGGCTGATTGAAACGTCTGTCTCTGCTTGCGCCATTTGAAGAACTGACCCGGGACGTCAGTTCTTCAGCTGCGACAGCGGCAGATGTAATTCCAATTGTTAAAGTGGTAACACGGCTGCTCAGTACGGAGGCTAACCAGGACCAGGGAGTCGGCACCATGAGAGCCACTTTGCTAAGTGCGGTAAGAAAGCGCTTCGCAAATGCAGAGTTGGAGCCCATGTGCTGCATCGCAACCCTCTTGGATCCACGGTTACACACATAGAACAAGTGGTTCTATATAAAACCTTCTATAGGTTCTATAGCTTGATTCATATATGACACCTTCAAAAGGTTCAATATAGAACCATTTCAGATAGTTCGTTAAGAACCCTTGGGGTTCTTTGTTG
>JAPMUY010009494.1:0-2500 GCA_026901105.3 Galaxias olidus
AGCCTACTGTCAAACCAGCCTCTGTTGGTCCCTCTGTCTCGTGTCTAAATTTGGGTGGGAATAGGAATAACTTCCTACGCGTCCATATCCACCAATCCACCAGCCAACCGACCAATGAGAATGGGCTGTAGCTCAGGTGCGGTTTGGCTGAGGAGGATGGAGAGTGATGAAGCTGCCTCCCTGCGGAGCGTGTATGGGATTTAACTCGCCGTGTGTGTGCGCGCGCGCTCGCGTGTGTGTGTGTGTGTGAGTGTGTGTGTGTGTGTGTGTGTGTATCCAGGAGTGGGCTCCCGTCCCACCCAGCCGGGAAGGCCTGAGCCAGACTGCCATTCGTGGGGCACGTTTTAGTCGGCGGGTGCCAGCACAAACACACACACACACACACACATATACACACACACACACACAGACACGCACACACTCCCCCTCTCTCTAAGAGGGTTAACCCTTGCTGGTCCATCAGACAGATCTCCAGGATGAACAGGTGGCACCACAAAACATGGGCATCAATTTCCTCCCGACTTAGCCCAGTGTGGGCTGGAAGGGAACGAGGGAGGGAGGGGGGGAGGGAGGGAGGAGGAGGGAGGGTGGGAAGGAACGGGGGAGGAGGAGGAGGGAGGAGAAGGGAGGAATGGGGGAGGAGGAAGTGAGCAAGGAGGGAATAGAGGGACACGTGATGGGGTGGGGTTCTGGAGGGAAGAGGGGGAGAAGAGACAGAGAGAGAGACAGACAGAGAGACAGAGAGAGAGAGAGAGAGAGAGAGAGAGAGAGAGAGAGAGAGAGAGCCGGAAGGAGGGAGGGAGACGCGAAGGGCCTGGCGTAGCGGAGGCTGGGAGAGGAGAAGGGGAGGAGGAGAAGAGATTGAGAGAGTGAGACAAGGGGCAGGAGACAGAAAGAGTGTGTGTGTGTGTGTGTGTGTGTGTGTGTGTGTGTTGCTCTGTGCTCTCTGGCGTGGACACAGCGCTGCTTGGACAGGGCTGCTCTGCCTGTCACTGCATACGGGTGGGCTTTGTGTGTGTGCGCAATGGGTTTCTGGGATCCTACGTGTGTGTGTGGGTTTGTGTGACTATGCATGCAATTGGCATCTGTCTGTCTGTGTGTGTGTGTGTGTGTGTGGTTTTGTTTATTAGCAGTGTGGTTAGTGGTAGGATCCAGCTTGCGGAGGGTCCCGCGTCTGTGTGTGTGTGTGTGTGTGTGAGGCTGAGCTTGTGGAGGGTCCTACTGCTGTGTGAAATTGACATCAGATGGCCCTGATGACTAGAATAATATCACAACCAAATTCCTGTTAGCAAGGGGCAGCTGAGGCGTGCGTGCGTGTGTGTGTGTGTGTGTATGAGAGCGTGTATTTGTGTGAGCGGTTGTGCTTCTTTGAGCATGCGTGTGTGTGAGAGAGCGTTTCTCAGTGGGCGAGCGGTGTGTGTGTGTGTGTGTGTGTGTGCGTGTGTGTGCGTGTGTGCGCGCGGCGTGCGGGCGTGCCACCTGACCCCAGTCAAACCACCCCGTGACCCCCCGCTCCCCGCGCGCCAAGCGCAGCTGTCAACACTTTAAATCAGAGAGCGCTCGTTTCGACCACCGCCGCCTCCTCCTCCTTTCTCTCGTTCCCTCCGTTCTCCTCCCCCTCTCCGTTTGCCTCTGCTCCGGGATCCATCCCTCCCCATTAGGGGTAAGTCGTATTGAGTTCCCGAGTCCAGCCTACTTTTCCAGCAGAGAGGAAATCGAACCTAAACTGTTTCCCCAAACCAACCGTCTCTGCTGCTAAGGTTCACAGCGGCTTTGAGTGGGGAAGGACGTTTTCAGTGTGTTTTTTAATGTGTGCACGTGGCTCCTAGGAGCGCCTCAGACACACACACACACACGTACAAGCGCAAGTGTGTGTGAGCGCGCGCGCAGACACACACACACACACACACACACACACACACACACTGAAACATGCATTAGGAGAGGCATCGTTACAGCGGTGTGAGAGTTTGATTGGTCCTTCCTTTGGTCAGCTTGGAGTTGGTAGAGAGAGAGAGAGAGAGAGAGAGAGAGGGAGAGAGCGAGAGAGAGAGAGCGAGAGAGAGAAGGGTGAAATAAATGGATGATTAAAACAGGAGCAAAACGTAAAAGCTGCGTGTGTTTTCCCCACGTCAGCGCATTTATAAGTGTCTGATTCAACGAGCACAGGGAGAGAGAGAGAGAGAGAGAGAGAGAGAGAGAGAGAGAGAGAGAGAGAGAGAGAGAGAGAGAGAGAGAGAGAGAGTTGGGAGGGAGAGAGAGAGAGAGAGTTGGGAGGGCTGGGTGTGGAGAATAAATAACTGACTGTCAAATGGTTCCTTAATGACATCGACGCCCCTGAGATATGTGCTTTTAAATAGAGGACGGGGTGGCAGAGAGTACTCTTTAAAATCAAGGTCTGTTTGTCTGTCTGTCTGTCTGTCTGTCTGTCTGTCTGTCTGTCTGTCTGTCTGTCTGTCTGTCTGTGTGTGTGTCCATCCTTCCGTCTGTCTGAGTGCAC
>JAPMUY010009494.1:10000-11608 GCA_026901105.3 Galaxias olidus
TTTTTGATTGATATGTGAAATCCTTTGCGGAGTGTTTCTCCATAGCCCTGTCCTCTATGGCGTCTGAAAGGTCCTCATTGTCCAGCCCGCTCCACTTTGTCAAGTCACCATTCTGGTCGGCGAGCAGGCCCAGGTTGTTTCTTTTCCTTTTCCTTTCTGTTGTAATTTTTTTTATAGAACAGATACAACTCTCTGATTGTGGGCGCTGGTTGGAACTTTTAAATTTCTTCGCGTGTGAGGTCCTTTTAATCCGGGGAGGATTTTTTTAAGCCGTCATTCAGTTCAATGGCTTCCCGCTCTAATGCCCGAAGAAAGAGAGGGGGTCCGGAGAAAAGACTTTTAAAAAAGGAAAATAAAATAAAAGAAATACCCCCCCCACCCCGGACTCTACCCCCCCCACCCCCACCACACACACACACCCCCACCCCACCCCCACCCTTGCGAAACAATCGCAAAGTGAAAGTGTCTCAAAGAGAGAGATTTTTTATATTTACAACCTACAGGAGTGGATTTCTTACAAAAACGCACACACATATAAAAACATTTTATTTATTAGACATTAAAGGTTATCAAAGTGAACCCATCGTTGGTACATTTGATTTGATGTAAGTCGGTTCACAAGAGCACGAGTCAAATAACAACAACACCCTACGATAAGTAAACAACTTTATTTCTGACCTGATTTGATCTGGTTTCTTTTTAAAGCAAAAGTCAGTTACACAACAAGGAAAATGTCTGAATCTTTCTCTAACAACCAAACCCATCAACAGGCCACCTTTCATTGGCAAAAAAACCCAGCAGTCTTTCTTTTATTGTGATATTGTCGTCTGATTTGCCCTTTGACCTGTGTTTTAGGAGCCTGATTGGACGAGGGGTCACGCTAATGAGACAGTCACAGAGGGGAATCCCATTCTGAACCAGCACCATCTTGTACCAGCACAAACGCTCTAAGGTATGTTTTGCATATGGAAACGTTTTGACTACACTGTCTAAACTCATCACTAGTAGAACATGAGATGGTCCACATACATATTCCTCTTATCTCTTCAATCGATAATAGTTTTTAATATAACTATTAAAAATTCTTATATACATAAACATAAATAACACATTTAATTTATATATATATATATATATATATATATATATATATATATATATATATATATATATATATATATATATATATATATATATATATGTATGTGTGTAAACACCAAGGATGGCATTTGTTTTGAAAGTCATAAATACATTCTGATGGAGAGACTTGGCGTTGGTCGAGACAGCGTGACTGATTCACTGTATGGTTTAAAAATGTACTCCAGTGCCTCACCAGGGGGTCCATAGCGATGGTCTTAAATCACACACACACCCACACACACACACACACACACACACACACATACACACACACACACACACACCCACCCCCTTGACTCACAGCCCCCTTCGTGTATCGCAGCAAAAACACATACATATACGAACGAAAGTTTCGGATCGTTTTGATCTTCCGAAACTCCAAAAACTACACGAGGCGGGGGGTGCGTTTTGTGCCTTCACTCAGAACGTGTCATCATCGATAAAGGGAGAGAGTTGATGATGCTCCAA
>JAPMUY010009495.1:0-11702 GCA_026901105.3 Galaxias olidus
TATGTGAAATCTCTCTAAAAACGTGTTAAATAAATGCACACCTCTGAGGACAGTGTCCCAGGCCTTCTCTGGGTCCTCACACATCTCCTTGAGCCTGTCCTCCCACCTTGGCCGTTAGCACCCGGGTCAGAACCTCCAAGGCCTGCCTCTGTTCCCTCAGATTCAGGGCCGACACAGGGGACCACCTGGAGCCCGCCGGAGAGTACCCGCTGCTACCCACGCCGCTACCCACCGCGCCCCAGGCTTCCCCCGGCGTGGCCCTCCTCACGGGGTCCTCGTCACCAGGAAGAGGAGGAGGGAGAAGGAGGAAGAGGAGCCGTCCTTTCTACGCCTGTGGTCTCCGTCGTTCGTCCTGCCGGTCTGCTCGGACATGCCCAGAGCGTTGATGAGACAGGATTGGACGGCGAGGTGGAACAGGTGCAGCAGGTGTCCCATTATCTGATGGGCGGGGCCGGGGGTGGGGCCAGTGTCAGAGAGGCGCTGGTGGACCTGTAGGATCGTCTTTCTGAAGAGGACGGCCTGCTGGTCACATGACGTCTCCGCCTGACCTCTCTGTATGACCTCTAACACGTGGCGGGCTGAGGGTGCTCAGCGGGTGCAGGTCGACCACGGCTTTGGCGCTCCTGGAGCTGCTGTGGCCGATGCTACACTGAGACCTGGCTGTTTGCGGCTCCTCCTCCTGCTCCTCGATATCCGACAGACGCAGGCTATCCTCTCCTTCTAGCTCGGTCAGGAAGAGCGCTGTGGTCGGCGTCTGCGGGCTCTTTCTGTCCTCGAGCTTCGAGACTACATTACCCAGCAAGCTCTGGCTGAGGCAGCCAACGAGGGCGGCAACGCTCTTGTTTCCTGTTGCCAGGAAGTCTGCCACCCATCCCGGTTGGATCGCCCTGCAGGCCGCGTGGTGGTTCTCCAGCACCAGATGAGCAGCCGCTGCAGGCCCTGGTGAGAGGAGACCGAGGGGCCTCCACAGGGATCTCCTCCTGGTCCAGAGCCTCCTGGTTCTCCTCCCTCTGAAGGAGAAGGAGGCCTCTGGGCCCATCGGTGCGCTGGCCGAGGTAGTGGAGGAGCCCACAGACCATTCTCACCAGCTCCCTCTGGCCTCCAGAGTCAGACGCCCACCAGGGGAGCTGAACACGGGGTGATCCGCCATGACATGCTCCTCAAGGGGGGCCAGGGCCGGGGAACGCGACAAGGAGAACGTGGAGGAGCTGGAGATGCTCTCCTTTGTGTGGAAAGCCAGAGGAGTGGTCAGGGCATCCAGGGGTACCAGCCCGGAGAAGAAGGAGGAGGAGGAGGTCAGCAGGTCTAGAGCCCAGTGGATTGGCTTTATCTCCCGGGGGCCAATAGGGACAGGGTGGGGGTCACCAACCTCCATCTTCTCCCCAACCTCCGTCACGTCCTCACAGACCAAGTCAGGCACCTGTTTAACGGCCAGAGGGAGAAGAGAGGAGGAGGAGGAGGAAGAGGAGGAGGAGGAGGAGGAGGGGTGGAACACCTCCTTGATCACATGCTCCAAGACCTGTGAGTACAGCGCGTCCAGGCCTTGCTTCGTGCCCCTCACCCCGCTCTCTATGACCTTCCTGAGGATCACGGCCACCAACAGCGCAGCCTTCTCCTGGATCTTCCTCCTCAGCCGCAGGCCCTGCCTCCCCCACTAACCTTCCCTGGGGCTCCGGGTGGCCCTTCAGCAGAAGGTGGAACTCCTCCGAGACAAGGCAGAGCAGTGGACTGGGGCATGGGACCCCGCGGACCCCCAACGTAGAGGGGAGTGGCAGGCGCACCTCGCTCTGTTGGTATACGGAGGAGCAGAAGTAAACGATCTGCCTCAGGCTCTGGAGCCGGGGGTTGTCGTAGGATGCGGCGGCGGAGGAGGAGGAGGAGGAGGAGGAAGAGGAGGAGGAGAGGAGGGTCAGGCTAAGGCCCTCTGTGGTGGTCTGGTAGTGGACCATCGCTGGGAGGACAAACGTGCTGGAAACAGTTGTGACCCAGTTCACAATCTCCAGTGTTTGACTCCTAAAGAGCACTCTGGAAACATGCTGAAATAAAGACAACAGAACAGTTCAGCTTAAGTCTTCAGGGGACAATAATATTGTAGAAAAGAAAATAAGGTGTCTCTTTACAGTCAGTATAAATAAAATAGAATGTACTCATGTGGAGGAAATTGCCCTTTGGCTTGACAGAAAAACTAAAGCAAACATTTTGTTTCCCTAAGTCAAAGTAATGGTTTATTAAAGCATGCGTGTACAGCTGCCAAATGCATGCCTCTTACCAACAGTTGTAACGCTAACATAGATAGGAGAGGTCAATTCTTATTGGCAAAGTAAGTAAAATAATATAGTATTCAAATGGGTAGTCCAATAAATCCTTAGAGTGGACAGTTCTTAGCTCACAACAGAGGCGCTTAAGGGCAAGGCCTTCACAACTTGTAGGTTTACCTGAAACTTTATAATCCCTCACATTATTATTACGGTTTTATGCCTATAGTGGCCGGAGGTCAGACTTACGGCTTCCTCTACAAAAGGTCACTAGCTAAGTCTCCTAACCCCCTATGGCCAAACTCCACAGACCTTAGAACTAAATAAACACCATACTTTGATGTTCAGTACAAAAGAGTTAACACATGTCATGAATCTCAAATTGCTCTTTCCTGTAATACTCACCTTCATTTTCAGAAGCTTTTTTACACATTTTCTGTCCCTGCAACACAAACACAATGACAATATCTTAGTCAGCTCATCAAAAAAAATCGAATTGAATCTAAAAGACTGTATATAGAAAAGCTAACGTAAACGGGTTTTTTTGTGGAGTGAGGGGAGGGTCAAACATAAGAGTGTTTTAAATGACAACTCACGTTTGACACAGAGCTTCAAAAACGGGATACTCCTCTGTCAAAGAAGAGGAGAAGGTGTGGTGGCCAGAGATGTGGCGTTGCTTTCAGCCTCTGGAGTGCGAGGCTTACACTCTGCCTGGACAGAAGAGATGTCCACCATCTTCCTTCCCTCTGGGGTCGCACTGCCTTCTGACAGCACTGGAAAAAAACAACAGATTATTTTATTTACTATGTGTTTATTTTAAACATGTAATAGTATTATTATTATTATTATTATTATTATTATGATGATGATGATTATTATTATAATAATATGTATAATAGTAATAATAATAATAATAATAATAATAATAATAATAATAATAAATACAATAAATTAAGAATTATTATTATTATTATTATTATTATTATTAATAATAATAATAATAATAATAAAATATATATTATATTAATAATAATAATAATAATAATAATAATAAATACATGTATTAAATATAAAAGTGGTCACTGAATAGATTAAATAAACAATAATGAAAAAAATATGTACACAGGGTTAAATACTTACAAACTATTACTCATGACTATTCATGACTATACGTTTATATAACAGCAAGCTAAGTTAGCCTAGTAGACCTTCTAATGAACGTCATGACGCCACCTAGAGTCTCATCAGACATGGTTGACTCTGAACAGGTCATGATTAGCAGAGAAACCTCTGTACAGGAAGAGGTGGCCGACTCTGGCTGCAACATGATTGGTGGAGGGATCTCTGAACAGGAAGAGGTGGCCAACTCTGGCTGCGACATGATTGGAGGAGGGATCTCTGAACAGGAAGAGGTGGCCGACTCGGGCTGCGACATTAGTGGTGGAGGGATCTCTGAACAGGAAGAGGTGGCCGACTCGGGCTGCGACATTACTGGTGGAGGGATCTCTGAACAGGAAGAGGTGGCCGACTCTGGCTGCGACATTACTGGTGGAGGAATCTCTGAACAGAAAGAGGTGGCTGAGTCTGGCCGTGACCTGATTGGTGGAAGGATCTCTGAACAGGAAGAGGTGTCTGATGATGGTCGGGAACTGATTGGAGGAAGTTTTTCTGTAATCGAAATCGATGATATTATGTCTATTTACAAATTATATAGGCTTTTAATTATTTCATCATTAAATATAAACACACGTATGTTAGCTAGAACAACAAAGCTGCTTACTGTAGGAACTGTTCTGTGACAAAGGCCTTGACACTTCCACAATGACCTGAGAAGGGGATAAGCAAGGGGTAGGTAAACATCACCTCAACATTTCTAAGCTTCAAAGAGCACATCCACTGCTAACTTTCATTTTAAAATTAGCAGATCATTTTAGTCTTTCTGACGTTCCTTTATACACCACTTACAGTGTTCTCTGGTGGTCGGGGCACTCTCCTTTCACGATGACATCCCAATCCGATCCCGGCGTTCCTTATCTTTTCCCGTACAGCCTGTGCCTGCGCTTTAACCATCCTGGCCTCGTCGATGACCTCTTGAAGTTCATCGTTGGCTTTGGCCATCTGCGACCTAGGGCTGAGTTCTGGCGGACTCGGAGCCTCGGACTGAAAGCTGCAAACTGCAATATTATAAGAGACATGATTTACTTCCATGTTAAAAAGGGGACCTTTGGAATCCCTACTGGAAAATCCAGCTTGAGCTGGTAGCTGGTTGACCAGCTTGTAGCTAGGTTTTTGACAGCTGTTAGACCAGCTACCACCAGCTATTATCAGCTACCACTAGCTAGACCAGGACAGCTACCACCAGCTAATACCAGCTACCTACCACCAGCTAGACCAGTTACCACCAGCTAATACCAGCTAGACCATACCAGGCAGCTACCACCAGCTAGACCAGACCAGCTACCACCAGCTAACCATACCAACTACCACCAGCTAGACCAGCTACCACCAGGTCATACCAGCTACCACCAGCTAGACCAGACCAGCTATCACCAGCTAATACCAGCTACCACCAGCTAGACCAGCTACCACCAGCTAATACCAGCTACCACCAGCTAGACCAGACCAGCTCCAGCTCATTCCAGCTACCACCAGCTCATACCAGCTCAACCAGTTAAGACTGGCTTTAAAACCAAGCTGGCCTAAACTGGATTTTTCAGTGGCTCTGGCAATCCCTAGATAACAGGGCACTGCTGGAAAAGAGATGTAAGAGCCTCAGTTGGTTACCAGTGTTGGTTACCAGTGTAAACATAAAAAAAACAAAACAGGTCTTGCGCCTCACCCTGAGAGCGTTCTCCTGTGTTGGACTGTGCTGCCGCTGGTTGGCCGCCACGTGGGAAAACAGCGCCGGCTCCGGTGGAACGGCTTCATCATGAGAAGCAAGCATGTTGGGCTGCAGGAGGAAAATCACACAAGTCTCGTCATCATTTGGGAATGTGAAACCAATACTGTATCTGCTTTATGTTTACCCAAATGTCGACAGCAGGACCAAAAGTTAGGAACTGAACGTGGCTCTGCAAGCTTTACATAGACGCTATGTGCAATACTCATGTGATGAAGACGCTTTTCCATCTTGCTTATCTATTTCCTTTATCAATAATTTAACAGTAAACGGAATACACACACCGAACTGCTTAGTTTACCATATTCCATACTGAGCGCTACTTGAGACAATCTTGAATGTAATGACTGTGTAACTACAGGTTGTGATATTGGCCTGCGGTCAGTTTACCTGCAGTTTAGGCCTCCTCAGACTTGGAGGTTGGGGATTCTGGTCGTTGACCTTGATATCCATGATTTCAAGTTAATCTAGATTGAATGAAAAAAATCTAAGCATGAGGCAAAGCAAACAACACTGAGTTATTACAATGGGTTTTGAAAGTATGGTACTTTGATTTGATTTTGCTAGCTAGCTACTAACTCACCCGTAGTACATTCACTTGTTACCTTCGCAAATATGCAAATAAACTGCTCGCTCAGGCCCACTCGTACAGTTCGACAATAGCGTTCTATAACGTCATAATAGTAAACTGATCGGGACTGTGATGAAAATTTTTTCGAACGAGTTATTTTCGAGCTTTTGTGTATCCTGTATATTCTTAACGCTAGTTTTGTTAAGCGTCTTGATTGCTTTTACATTTAAAAAATCATAAATGTTCTCAAGCTGCCAAATTTGTCAGTAATACATTTTGGGCTGCTAATATCAACACACTACAATAAAAATAAAGGTTTTGAAATGAAGTAGACTATTAGCCTTGCAACTTTATTGTGTTAAGTAGGTGCGGTGCTCTCCTCCATGTATCTTTAATTTAGTATGTGCATTCAATTTAACACACTTTGAGCGCGTTCACGTTCTAATTTTGTTGCACAATTTTTCCTTAACAACTGATATGCTTCTGGATTTGCTTGGTTTTACTTTCATTCTAGCCAATTTAAGGTTATCATTACGTTTGCTTAGCAGTCTTTTAGTACACGGAGCAGTTGTCGTCAATATTGTCATATCATCCATATATGGTCGAATGGGAGGGAGACGTAATCCTGCCCTTAATTTTTGCCCGCCAACGACCCATTTTGATGCTCGGATTACTACTTCCATGCATAGTAAATGTCAAGGGTGAGATTGTACATCCGGCCATGATGCCAATCTAGACTCCAGACGTTGCCATTCGATGGTAAATGTCGGTGTATCAAAACACAATTGAATGTCCTGAAAGTATGCCTTAACTAGGTTTAAAATTGCATTTGGTACCTCAAAAAACTCAAATGCAGACCACAAAAGCTTGTGGGGCACAGACCCATATATGTTTGCCAAGTCCAGGAAAATGACATGAAGGTTCTTTTTCTCACGTTTTGCCAATTGAATTTGGTGCCAAATCATGCTAGTGTGCTCCAGACACCCGGAGAAGCCTGAAATGCCTGCTTTCTGTACTGAGGTATCTATTAACTTGTTCTTTGTAAGGTATTCGCTCAGTATATGTGCTACTACGCTAAAAAAAAATTCCCCTCCACATTAAGTAAGCAAATTGGTCTGAACTCCTAATGTCACTAGAATCTTTCTCTTTTGGAATCAGTACTCCTCTGGCTCGACGCCACGATCTGGGAATGATTTGTTTTTCCCATGCTAGCTTCAGTAGTTTCCAAAGGTGCATTTTTAGTCTACCCCTTCCTCACTTTATTAGTCTGTTCGCTCCCTAGCATCTGTTGTCCTCACACCGGTCATCTTTTCTCAGGGTAATAAAAACAATGAAGTCTTGTTAGAGTCTGCTATAATCATTCTAGGTTTCCTATCCTGCTTAGTTTTATGACTCAGCTTCCTGCACTCCTCTCTGTCCTACCTCCATTTGGTGCCCTTAATTATCCTGGGGCTCGATGCGGGCATCTGACATGCATCTGAGTCCTCTAGTTACTTAAAGCTAATACTAACCTTTAATATTGTTCCACATACTTACAAAACAGGTATCTACTTTTTAACACTAAATATACCATATGTTCGGGATTGTCAATACTTGACCCATTTCTAACACCCGCCACATCCATAGCTGTGCATTATTGTTTGCGATTACAGTGCAAAATTGCTGCTTTTTGAACATAGTTACGTTGTCCTCCGTGGTCGTTATGTACAACAGTAGCCTATATAGTTATAAAATATTGCAGTCGGCCTAGTTGACCTGTGTTGCATTATTATGAGTGCGTTATTGTTTGCCAGTTGGCTATATCCTATGATCACGTTGTCCTCCGTCCTTGGGCACATAGATGGTCAAATAGCCTATTGGCTTTCCCAATCCTCAGCCACAAACACCCAGGCAGAGTTGCCCAGGCAATCGAGCCAGATTGGCTTTGACAGTTTTTATGAGTCACCCATATAGCCTTTAAATCCGACAGCAAGAAGCTGTAGTTTGGTTATACTGACTGAATTCATGCTTGTTGTAGTTCACTTGAACAATGTGGTGTTGTCTCGGTGACAATAGGTATCGTCATGTTCAAAATTCCAAGGAAGGATTGTAGAATATTTAGTATACACAACAGGATCACGCTACAAAGTACTTAATTTAAGTAGGTTTATTCAGTGCTTAATTTGAGCCGGATCCTGGCGGAACAGGATCCGGGACCTCTCAATTTTAGACTGCTGGTGTTCCGGTACCTATTTGTAAGGATCCAGTACCTCTCGTGGTTTAAAAACAAACATAATTAATATTTTAATGTACAGACTAATTGCCAAACAATTTAATTTTTTTACTTGAATTATTAAAGATTCTTAAAATGTTGGTGAATGAAATGTTGGTGGATCTAACTGTTGGCGCGCATTGAGTGAAAAACTCCCTAGTAATTAGATCTATGTCACGTACGGTACACAGTCACAGAGGAACAAATTTGCCAATACCTGCTGCTGCAGGCAGACTCCTGGTGCATAAAATAGCCAACACCACACGCATAAAATCATGTCCAAAAGACAGTTAAATTTGCTATCCTTCTTCAAAACAAAAGAATTGCATGGTGCTCCTAAACGAGTCAGGGTGGGAACGACCATGCTAGCGAGCACGAGCAGCTGCAGGAGGCTACTGTACTGTGGCAGTAGCCACCATAGTAGCAGCTAGCCAACTTAACCGGCAGGAGCAGCGGGCTACTACCGCAGCTAGCCAGGTTTACCGGCAGGAGCAGCGGGCTACCACAGCAGCAGCTAGCCAGGTTAACCGGCAGGAGCAGGGGGCTACCACCACTGCAGCTAGCCAAGTTTACCAGGAACAGGAGGATGCCAGGTTCAACAGCAGGAGGACATAGACCCACACAGCTGTCAATGGCATTCCCATACAAGTGCAGAATGTGAGCGTGGATTTCCTCAAATGAACTTGATTTGCACCCCAAACCGTGCCTCTGCACACATCCACCATATCATATTTACTTTTTCTTAATCTCGTTGGACCCCCCCTGGTCAAATTCAATCCAGTCCCTTATGAAAGGTCGTGGATGACCAAAGGACACAGAGCTGCCACAGACAACCGCAGTAAAACCCGAAAGAGGGAGGAGGAAGATAATAAGGACATGGCTGTGGTTTGGGGTGTGTTGGACAGCTAGGTAAGCATATGTTTTTTCAAATGGGCTGTCGTTTCAACTGTTTAGGGCTGCCGCACCTATCTTAAATGATACAGGAATTTTAGAAAGCTTGTGTTTTTTTTTTATTATTGTGAACCTTGTGTATTGTTGTCTTACTATATATTAGATCTGTTGATTAATTAATTGCTGAATGCAAGGGATGCAAGTCCCACCGTTTTACGCTTTTGGTGATGTGGGCATTTGCCTGTTTTGTGCAGAGAAACCTAAAATAAATAAGAATTGTTGCCATAACATTGATATCATGCTAATTATTTGAAATTGAAACCCGTAAGGCCCTCAGTTTAGTGTGAATTTGCGTGTGTTGTGCAGAGTAGCCTAAAATAATTTCGAATTATTCCCATAACAACGATGTGCTAATTATTTGAAATTGAAACCCGTAAGCACCACAGTATAGCGGGCATTCGCAAACAGGTTGCTTTTAGTATTGTTTTCTAAACGTGTTCGGGACCTGCCTCCTCCTCACCCCTCCCTTCTGATGCGCTTTGCGTTCCGGCACCTTCTGATTTACCAATTAAGCACTGGTTTTATTCAATAAGTTGTGTTAAGAGCATTCGGTCTCAGCTGAGGGTGATGGAGCTTTGTGATCCACAGACTGCACGCAGTTAGCTATCTCTCACTCCGCTCCAGCAGACAGACTGATACCTTACAGAGTGCTATATAGTTTTCAATCAAAGGAGGAGCATTGCCCCTTAAGCAATAATAAAACAGTAAGTGTGAGTATGCGTGTGTGTGTAAGTCACTGGGGGCGTCTCCGTTGGTTTCTGGTGGGTGCGCAGGTATGTCCATACCTCTTGGCACATGAAGTTCACCTCGCGTGATGGGAGTCACACTCGAGGTCCCCGCTTCTGAGAAGTGTGATCGCAGTCGTCCTTGACTCCCCCAGCCACCATATTGTGGTCTCACAACACAGTATCTAGTTTCTGATTAGAACTGACTTCTCCATAATGCCACTACTGCAGTATTTTTCCACTTGACTATTCCCACACCCTAATGCAATAATTTCCTGCAGGATCCATGCTTATTAGCTTTATTAGTTTAATGCCCTATAGCTGTTAGCTTTAAGTGCAAATGGGTCACCTGAGGATAAGCACACACACATGATTAATACATCCCTCCTTTCACACCACCTAGGGGTGTGAACTAAGAAATGACACATTGGCAGTAGCGGGCTTGTCCCAGTCTAAGGCAGGGGCAGGTACTTTGCGAGTTGCTGGTCTGGTAAGAGAGGAGGGGACCCACTAGCAGTGTAAAGTCCCTAAAGCTGGAATGGGGAGGCGGAGGTAGGAGATGTAAAGCCGCCCCCATAGGTGAACCTAACAAAATAACAAAAAGAGTGGCTGGTCCCTCCTCTAGGATGATGGGGAGGGATAGAGAGGCGGATTAAAACAGCGCTTTTCAGAGTCCCTCCACAAACACAAGCGCTATTTTAATAATTTTAACAGGGGTTCGAACAGGAGACGTCTGATTCAGAGTCAGACCCACCGTCTTTGGGGTCGGGAAGGTGGGGTAAGGGCGTCATGTGAGCCGCAGTAGCCTCCTTAGAGAGGGCCACGGTAATTAGACGGTTGACCAGAGTTCTTATGCAGGGGATACAGCAACACCCACAGGTTACAAGCACAGTGATTACAAAGGCGATAGAAATGAGAAGAGTGAGGAACTTTTGTTTATACTTTCCGAACCATTTGTGCTAAAGGCCCCCTCATAAGTTTGTCTGGCTCGGCCTAAGCGCTGATACATGGTTTTTAGGTCTGTGTTCATTTAGCCAAATCAGTATGTGTTTGAGTTAACGTTCTGGTGGGCTTTGCAGTCGCCCTTGACTCCCCCAGCCAACACATTATGGTCTCGCAACACAGTATCTAGTTTCTGGTGAGAATTGACTTCTCCATAATGCCACTACTGCAGTATTTTTCCACTTGACTATTCCCACACCCTAATGCATTAATTTCCTGCAGGATCCATGCTTATAGCTTTATTAGTTTAATGCCCTATAGCTGTTAGCTTTGTAAGTGCAAATGGGCCACCTGAGGATAAGCACACACACATGATTAATTCATCCCTTCAGTATGAATCTTGACTAAATCAAGGATGAGGATGTCAAATACTTAATGTACAATAAATAATGCATTACTTATTGAATTGCTTTACATTGGGCTGTCACAGGTCCCTTTACACATGATAGTCTGGTTACTCATTGCTACTGCCTATCCACTATTGGTAATGGGTGGCTGATGTAGGCTATTGATGATAGGATCTGTTATAAAAAAAAAGTCATAGCAATTTTATGGGATTACTTATTTTTTAATTCAGAATACATATAAATTATAGTTTCCTACACCAATAAAGGCTCAAGAATATGTATAATATAATGCAGCACAACATGAAACATGCACAACAAAAGCAATGTGATAATGTTGCCAATAGGCTTGTGGAAATTAATTGAAGCTGTACTTTGCTCTAAGTTGAATGGTTTCGATAGTTAGTCTTAGATAGAAATGTTTTCTTAGTGAAGAAGAAACAGTAAAACGAAAGAAAAACAAGGCTATTTTCTGACTAACAGGAATTCACAATGTATCAGCAATAAACGTGAGTGCTGTGACTCATGCATATCGCTGTAAAATGAAAATTATAGGTTAATAGTCCTAATGTGGTGTTTTGTTAACATTACAACCAAATAATACTCCATAGCTTTTAGCTCTTTTAAACAGCAATATTACACGAATTATACTTAGCTTTTTGCAAATGATGCTAACGATAATACTAACTTGTTAACATTACAAC
>JAPMUY010009496.1:0-11644 GCA_026901105.3 Galaxias olidus
TTTTGAAGATAATCTACTGATTTCTTAAGGCCACTAAACCCACAACAAGCTTACTTAGACAATCTTCTGATTTCTTAAGGCCACTAAACCCGCTACAGCTTTTGAAGACAATCTACTGATTTCTTAAGGCCTCTAAACCCACAACAAGCCTTCTAAGACAATCTATAAAAAATTTACTTAAGGCCATTTAACCCGCAATAGCATTCTAAGACAATCCGAAGATTTACGACAGGACTAGAGGTATAAGCAATAGCAAGCTTTAATCAATAAAGTAATCAATACAGAATAATAATGTCCAGAATATAATGATATCAAATGATGAAAAAATATGATGATATCAGAAGATATCATCGGGTGGCACACACACACCGCCCCAGTATACCGAATGCCACCACCTGGGAGGGGTGCGCCCTCCTTTTATACAGTGGTACAATACAAGATAAGACAACTGGATGGAGAGATGTCATTGGTTTAGACTTTTGACCCTCCCTTCTTGGTGCGCAGGCCTAGTCCTAGGCCTCCGGGCACGCCTCTGCCATTTTGTTGTTGTACCAAACACATGAGTAAGAGAGGGGGAGAGAGTCTACCGAGATAGTAACACTGACCATTGACAGACCTTGAACAGATCGGAATGTGCAAGATTGCCCTGCTAAGACACAGCACACCATAAACAGCACTAAGTGGTTTAATACACAGCATATAATACATGTAACTAAATGGTTTAATACACAGCATATAATACATGTAACTACATGGTTTAATACACAGCATATAATACATGTGACTAAATGGTTTAATCTTAACACCGGCTGGTACAGCCGGTCAACTATTGTTATTGTTAGTATTATTATTATTATTATCATTAGGTGGACGGCTGGTACAGCCGGTCAGCTATTGTAATCGTTATTATTATTATTATTATTATTATTATTATTATTATTATGTGGCCGGGTGGGGGGTATTCTATCAAGCTAGATAAGCGAAAAGCATGGCTTATTTAGATAAGTCTGGCTAATTTTAGTGAGAGATCCGTTCCATTACTGTGGCTAATATGAATCCCCACTTAGTTACCAAGGTAATTTATACCACTGAACTAGCCTGCTCCGTAGTAGGCTAACTATCAAGTTTAGTTTAGCTGTGTTACAAAGAATATCCAACAGGTGGAAACAAAATCTCAAAAAACAGTTCCGTCAAGTGTCTTTTCTCGCTCGCTTCACTTTTGTCACATACCATATGTCCGTGTTCGGAAACGTACGTAGGTTCAGACCTTTTTCTCACAATGTATGTGACCAAGCATGAAAATAAGTGTTTAAGTCCACTTCACTTTTAGATTTACAATTCCTGTGTTCGCAACTTTGCCACATTAAACATAGGCCTAAAAAATAAAATGCTGAAATGAAATGTGTTCACTTTGGCATTGCATTTCCTTATTGTAATTGCATTATTTGTGACAGAAATCTATCTATAACACAATGTGACATTGAAAATGACATTTCTTTGTCACCATATTAAAAAAAAAAATTAATTACAGAGCTTTTATGCTTTTTTCGTTGGCGCAATAAAGAGACGACATACAGCAGTCGCGCTTAATGCAGGGATCGAATCCCGGCCCCTGCGACAAGCACTTGCTATCAGTGAAATGTGCTCTTCGCCTGGTGAGCTACCAGGGAGCCCGTTTTCACACAGGGGTGCTAAAGCATGAATCAGATATCCTATAATTGAGCGTGCTGATGATATAGCCGCAGTCTCATAACGATGTCAGTGTTAATTTACATAAAAAAGTAGGCTACTAAATTACACATTTAATCTGTCTGCAATTTTTGGCCACGCAATTTCCGTCACCTTGAAAATCACGTCAGTATTGCCGTTTTTGGTGATAAGACTGTCAGTGGCGAATACCTTTGACGTGTTTTTCTTGCGAGAAGATCACCGCTCTTTCTGTTTTTTGCGACATTTTATCTGCTTTTTGACAATTGATTGTTCCGGGCTGCGTCTGTCCTCCGTGCGCGCACACAATGCCAGCTTGTACAAGCCTGGCTTGAGTTAACGTTGACTGGAGACAGCTGAATTGTGTTCATGGAACGGCTTGAGGCTTAAGTCAAAGTTGACGTTTGTTCAAGCCAGGCTTTTTCTAATAAGCGCCGATTTCATTAGGGTGGTTGATGGAATACTTCCCATGGTTAAAAATACACCAAATTTGGCACACATGTCCAGGTCCTCTCAAAACGACACCCCATGCCACACCCCATCGTTCCTGTTGGTGGCGCTAATAGCAGCAGTTCAAAGTTCAAAGTGTTAAAAATCATTCATAATAGATCATTAGGGTTAAAGCTCTGAAATCTTCAGAACTTGTCCATTGCAGTGGGATAAAACCTTCTAGACTGGCACCTATGAGAAATTATGAAGTGCATTACTCTGTTTTTTTCAAAATCTGGGGGTCTACCCAAAGGGTCCAGGTCCAAAACCATATTTCAAAATTACAGGATAGCATCTTCAGATGCTCAACATCAAATGTCCAAAATATCTTGTTGATATCCCCAAAAATGAGCTTACAGTGCATCAAAATATTTTACTGTAATCACTACTGTACATTAAATTTGCCATCTCTCACTGGTTCATTGAACAATCCTCATCTAAAAAATGTATAAATATCCCAACATTAATGAAATTAAGTGTGCAAAATCTCAGATGGTTATCTAAAAAAATGATAATGTATCGGTTTGATTGGAACTAACTTCTCTGAAACCATAAAACCAAATTAACTTGTTAGCGATTGTAAAAAACTGTAATTAGTAGTGTCACAATTGTTTACATACGTTTTCTTTATCTCGGCCTCATTTTTTCAAAACACAAAACCACAAACACAAAATACAAAACTCTACAAATCCCTAGCATAAGCTAACACTGTGTTCAAAACTGTTTTATCTCTTACCAAAATTAATTTTTTTGCTTCAAAATGACACACACCTGCATCATATGAATAGATATTTCTACCAATGTGCTCAACACAAAACACTACTATGAATATCTTATGAGTAGGTTTATGCTTTTTGCATTTTCAGTGTTACACTGTAGCAAGTTGTAAAAGATTGTTACAGTAATGTATATCTACTCAATTATATATATATAAATAAACACACACAAATGCAATACAGTAACAAAAACATTTTGATTTATTTCCAAAATGCAGTATTTTGAAACAGTTGTGTTTTGTATGTAACACTTAACATACCCAACAGGAGAAAACCAGGAAAAACATAAAGGGTTTTCTGTAAAGAAAATTAAATGAGCTCATCTATGGCCTTTTTATAGTGCTAAAGCTCTGATTTCTAAGTGAAGAATTAAGCAACTAGTGTTTCCACTCGTGAGGAGTGGGTGTTGCCAATTGGGAACTGTGTGTAGTGTTTAGCAAAAAGTGTGATTTAGAATTGAAAACTGAGTGTGAAGCAGAAGTTGTGCTTGCAATTTTGCAGACTTGGTTTAGGTACATGAGTTTCAGGTTTCAGTGATTGCGTTTCAAGTTTAAATTTTAGTGTGTAAACAATTGTGAAAAACTGTATTATGACCTAGCTATGCAAATCTATCGATGTAAATAAAACGAGCGCACCCTTGTTTCCAACTCCTCCTCTTCAGCGACGTGAGCGACGTTGTTTTCATACGTATCTAGCGCTAGTAGAGAGTCGGCAGTCAGGAGAAAAAAAGAGCGGAATGGCGAAGCGGTGGCTACCCTTGTCGATCCTTTTTCTAGGGGTTTTTACCCTATATTGTGCCGCGTCAGCTGACAATAGCGGCATCAAGAAAATGAAGATGCAGTTTGCAACGGGGCCACTTCTTAAATTTCAGATTTGGTAAGTATTGCTTTATAAGATGCGGCTAGATAGCGTCATTTTGCGATGGTCATTGAGCAATGTTGCCTCTGGCTCTACCCCCCCCCCCCCGGTGTCCGGTGACCGGTGTCATGCTAGGACTGGTGCATCCTCCCTTGTCGAAACGACGTTTATATATTTTTGAATAGATCTCAGAAAGTTTTACAACATGAATTTAAGTTATTTTTCAAAATGCATAGTAAATAGCACCATTTTGTACAGGACTTGTGGTAGTCAGTTGTTGATTTACCTAATCTCATTTGTAGGTGAGACTCTGTAATGTAGCTTCCGCTGTCAAATATAAGACGTTAGCGACGATAGCATAGCTACTTGTTAACCTAGCGATGGCAGGCCTACATATTGTGGATTAATGTGGTGCACCCAGTGTAATGATTAGTTTACCGCTATTTCATACCAAGGCGAACCGACCTGTGACTAGGCCGTCAACAGTCGGGTATTACTCGTTTTTCTTTTCATAGTCAGTGCAGCAGGTGCGTTATAAATTGTAATCCAATGAAGTTCTACTTCCAGTTTAGTGAGAAGTCAAAACAATAATGTTGCTAACCTTCGATTTATAGCAGGGTGAGTGTGCTCATGCTTGGGATTGTTTCCAAACTACAAGGTTAAATACCAGTGTATATCGTTATTTCTCCAAACGTGTGTGTGTGTGTGTGTGTGTGTGTGTGTGTGTGTGTGTGTGTGTTAGAAAGAGAAAAATAGATATCTGTTTATATCAACTTTTGTCTTTGTTCTTACACAGCATATCCTGAGGGTACAAGCGGGTGTTTGAGGAGTACATGCAGGCCTTGAACCAGCGGTACCCAGACATCCGCATTGAAGGGGAGAACTACCTTCCTCTACCCCTCTACCGGTAAGATACACACTGGGGTCTCCTTTAGTTTCACAGATTGCATTTTCTAGAAAGTTATCCGTGCATTTCCTAGAAAGTCATGCCTGCTTTTAACAAATCAAGAGAAGTGTTCAGAGTAATTTTACCCCTATGTAGAGTAGTGACTTTTCCAGACAAGTGGTTTCCTGGACACAGGACAACGAAGTCATGTGCTCTACTAGAGTCTTATTGAAGTAAATACGTTATGTAAGATACAATGTTGGGATTGGCAACTTCTTAAGTAGGAAATGGAGGGAAAATTGGTTTAAATACCAATGATTTTTTGTAAAGCATTTTTTGTGAGGTTCTCTTGGCAGTTGCTCAAAGTAAGTGTTTAGAATAACCTGAATTACAGACTGAAAAATTTTAAGCCACTGTCTCCTTGGCTGTAAAACCCGGTGGTTGTTATTAAAGATATCACTGAGCATTGTAAGCCTCTAGGTGCTCGTCAGGTTAAAAAAATAACCAACACACTAGGGACGCTATCAGAATGAGCAGCACAGTCCTTGCTCCCAATCCATGTCTTCGATGTGTGCACTTGCTGTGCCTATATGCACCAATTGTCAGCAGTGTGTTGATGAAAGTATAAACTGTTATAATCCTGTGTTTTACCAGTTGTACAATTTAATAAATTCTTATTTTTCTGTTCTGTCTATTCTTCACTCAGGCATGTGGCTTCCTTCCTTTCCGCTTTTAAACTGGCACTGATTGGCCTGATCATCATTGGCAAGGACCCCTTTGCCCTGTTCGGTATGCAAGCCCCAGGCATTTGGGTCTGGGGACAGGAAAATAAGGTGAATTTGGGGGGAAAAAATAACATTATGTGACGCACTTCATCACCAAATGGCTAAATACAATTTATATGAACCAAAGCTTCCCCATAATTAATGAAGGGCATATTATTTTAGAGAAAGATAAGGGAAGTACCACTAGAACGTCTGCCATTTCTGCCACACACACACACACACACACTCACACACACACAGAGAGAGAGACCTAACCGGCCCTTGGGATTTCATTAACACCTTATTTAAAGTAGAGATACTGATGTTATATTTGTGTTTCATTTCAACATCATCACCAAGGTGACAGTAATTAAAGGTGTCTCAAAACCCACAGGGAAAGGCCCTGACTAGACATTAGATATTTTTCATCAACATAATTGTGTCATACATTTTGACAATGTGAAGTTAGAAAACAAAAAAAACAACAATTGAAGATTGTGGATCATGATATGGAATCTGCACAATATCGTCACCCTTTAATTTAGCAGCAGAAAAAAGTTGTACTTCTGAATGGAAGTATTTTCCCACACACAATTGGTTTGTTCTAGTGTACCTGCTGTGTGTAAGCCATGCTAACCCTGGGGCACCACATTCCTCTCTTGCTGGACTTATTTCTGTCCTTCTATTTTGCTGTAATAGCAGTGGGAAAACTTTAGTTTATGTTAATACCAGATACAGATCAGGTTTCAGAAACCATTAAGGTATACAAACAAGTCAATGGAGAAAAGAAACACTGGATATGTCAGCGTCCTGCTTAGCATATATATATGTATATGTATATATATATATATATATATATATATATATATATATATATACACACTCATACACTCACTGGCTGCTTTATTAGGTACACCTGTTCAACTGCTTGTTAACGCAAATATCTAATCTAATATGGCAGCAACTCAATGCATTTAGGCATGTAGACATGGTCAAGACAACCTGGTGAAGTTCAAACAGAGCATCAGAATGGAGAAGAAAGGTGATTTAAGTGACTTTGAACGTAGCTTGGTTGTTGGTGCTGGACGGGCTGGTCTGAGTATTTCAGAAACTGCTGATCTACTGGGATTTTTACGCACAACCATCTCTAGGGTTTACAGAGAATGGTCCGAAAAAGAGAAAATATCCAGTGAGCGGCAGTTCTCTGGGCGAAAATGCCGTGTTGATGCCAGAGGTCAGAGGAGAATGGCCAAACTGGTTCAAGATGATAGAAAGGCAACAGTAACTCAAATAATAACTCGTTACAACCAAGGTATGCAGAAGACCATCTCTGAACGCACAACACGTCGAACCTTGAAGCAGATGGGCTACAGCAGCAGAAGACCACACCGGGTGCCACTCCTGTCAGCTAAGAACAGGAAACTGAGGCTACAATTCGCATGGGCTCTCCAAAATTGGACAATAGAAGATTGGAAAAATGTTGCCTGGTCTGATGAGTCTCGATTTCTGCTGCGACATTCGGACGGTAGGGTCAGAATTTGGCGTAAACAACATGAAAGCATGGATCCATCCTACCTTGTATCAACGGTTCAGGCTGGTGGTGTAATGGTGTTGGGGATATTTTCTTGGCATACTTTGGACCCCTTAGTACCAATTGAGCATCGTTTAAACGCCACAGCCTACCTGAGTATTGTTGATGACCATGTCCATCCCTTTATGACCACAGTGTACCCATCTTCTGATGGCTACTTCCAGCAGGATAACGTGCCATGTCACAAAGCTCAAATCATCTCAAACTGGTTTCTTGAACATGACAATGAGTTCACTGTACTCAAATGGCCTCCACAGTCACCAGATCTCAGTCCAACAGAGCACCTTTGGGATGTGGTGGAACGAGAGATTCGCATCATGGATGTGCCGGCGCCAAATCTGCAGCAATAGAGTGATGCTATCATGTCAATATGGACCAAAATCTCTGAGGAATGTTTTCAACACCTTGTTGGGTCTGTGCCACAAAGAATTAAGGCAGTTCTGAAGGCAAAAGGGGTTCCATCCCGATACTAGCAAGGTGTACCTAGTAAAGTGGCCAGTGAGTGCATATGTATGAATACATCACACAGGTTAATTGCTAAGCAGGAAGCTGACATAGCCAGTGTTTCTTTTCTAACATATATTTTCATTCTTTTTCTACCTGTAATATGTGGTGATTTGTTTGTATGTATATCATTGTGGACTCTGTCTTTCAGATATATGCCTGCATGATGGTGTTCTTCTTCAGCAACATGATTGAGAACCAGTGTATGTCAACTGGAGCTTTTGAAATCACATTGAATGGTGAGGGCTATATGTTGTATTTTTCTGACTGATGGAAAATGGCTGGTTGGTTGAAAAATATGGTTTCTCATATTAGTCATATTTTGTCTGATCACAGAGAGAATTAACTTTCTTTTTCTATTTAATGTGTGTGCGTGCGTGCGTGCGTGCGTGCGTGCGTGCGTGGTTTTCAGATGTGCCAGTGTGGTCCAAACTGGAGTCGGGTCACCTTCCCTCTATGCAACAGCTGGTCCAGATCCTGGAGAACGAGATGAAGATGAACGTTCACATGGACACACTCCAGCACCATCGCTCCTAACCCCACCCGGCCTCCCCCTTGATCGACGCCAAGACCCATCTGTGTACGTATACAGTACATCAGCTCTTCCTTGAACTATCAGCAAGGAAAATGCATTACAGGAATTTACTTAAGTAATGTTTCCCAGTAAATAAGTTGTGATTTTGGCTTGTGTGAAATGTGTGATTTTTTAACATGCCGATTTGGTTAGGGGTTCATTTTGATTGATACTATCATGAGATTATTGAATCTGATAGACTATATACAGGAATAATTTCCAGAAGGAAATGTTTCAGCCTTGTACTCATGGATTGGGAATGATTATGGCAAGTAATTTGAGCTTCCTTTGTGTCTTTTTCCCTAACACTTTTGTTCCAGGTCTGAGGTGGGCTTCTCATCGGGCTGTGAGGTGATGTTTATGAAGGTCTGCGCTGAAGGCAGGATGACTGCTAGCACAGACTGGATGTCCCTATTGCTCCTCATTGCGCCCCTTAGAGACGCCGTGCCTCCGACATCAGAAGGGGATCTATGGCAGCCAGGGTGGCCATTTTGTTTTATATAATTAGTACTACTGCGGATCTCAACTTGGTGCAATAAACGTTTGGCTTGGGCTTTTGGACCCACATGAATGCAATCCTATCGATTTAGGTGATATGATGCTCACATTTTCCAAGAATTAACATTGTTTCACACAAATTTATACATGTGAAGACTGAGGAGTCATTTATACCTAGGAGCAGTAGTTTATAGTTTAACAATTTTGTTTGTACTTTCAATGTAACATGGATTCATATAGAATTGTATTGCATCTGTTCATGGTCATTTGTGTAACATTTAAAAATAGTTAATTTCTGTAATTATTGTAATTTTTATATTTCTTTACATTGATGGAAAGAAATGGATCTAAGAATTAAAATAAATAAATAAAAACGGTATAGAAGGTAAAAGGTCATGTCGAGTTGTTGCTCAATTACTGTTTTTAGTTTGGCTCTAACCAGAAGTGTAATGGACAAGTTATAAAAAGGTTAGTTATTTTTTACATTTTACCTCATGGAGTCTAGCCAAGATATCAAGAGATTAACTTAGTCAGGTCAATTAGAAAAAGGCTTACAGCTTTGTCCTTTATTGATTCTACATTTGCATGCATCAGTCACAACCATCTGGCTTTCCTCAACGGTTCAGATAAGCTTGAGTGGGGGACAGGAAAAACATAAAGGGTGAAGTCATGCTAAGTAGCTATCTGATTAGGATAACCCACTTAGTCCACGTCAGAGCATTTTGGTTCTCTGCCCACTCAATTCAGCCTTCCGTTACATTACAACCACTTGGTAGACATTTTTAAACATTATATAATTAACCTTAACCACAAGTCACTACAAACAAAGTGCATCCCTATCATAACTCTTACACTCGGCGTGATCCTACGGCTGATTTAAGTATCTGAACATTAAGGCTTATGTATTCATAGGAGCTTCTTTTGATCCAGTGTATGCGGGTAAACAACTTTGAAAGAAGAACCTGTCGGACACACCCCTATATTGCTTCACACACAGACAAAAAATATTTGCTGATCAAATTATAGGACGGACACAGTAACCCATCTCAGCCTTCTATACCGTCTGTGGAATAATGGGTTTACAGCGAGCATGGGCCAAGGGTTTAATCCAGAAGACATTTGAGGTAAGGTATTGTACAGCCTATGAAGGATTACATGGATGACATTGGACGTTTTGGGATATTTGTTACATTGTTCTCTAGATACTGTGCAATGTGCTGTTGATTTGTGACAAAAAAGCAGGCGTAACGTACAGTGGCTTATGTAATCAAAAAGACTGAATCCGACTGATCTGATAATACAAATAGGATTGAGTGCAAGGACACTAGGACAAAAGAGTTTCATAATTAAATCAGGCCATAATTAGAGTATACATTTTCAACCCTATTTAATAGAATCTTGGTTCTCAACCAGTACTACAGTACATCCATATGCTTAGCTCCAACAATTACCTAACTATCCTTATCTGATGGTTTTTGTTATTATTTATTGTAGAACGACAGTCAATATACTTTCTCATAATGTCACAATCTGATGTAATTATTGAGCACATAGTACTGTGATTATATAACTAGAAGCTGAACCAGCTTTTGTTGTTGACTTGGTAATTACATGGTTAAAGTGTAACAATAAGGGGAAAGAATGCATACAGGATGAAATAAGTTGAATGGCTCAATTTCTAGCTCGATGGTCATCTGCATGACAGGCAATCGTGGAGGCACTGCTGGATAAAGGCTGTTTCATTTTGCCTCATCTCCACACTGTAGGATAGGTCCAGCAGCCTTTGAGTGACAGAGAAGAGGCGTGGGGCTAATTGTTCTCTCACTGGCCTTGGGTTAGAGGGAGTCTCGAGGCAGAGGCGGAGTCGTCTTAGTGCCAGGTGGGCCTTAATCCTCCCAGCTAACAGAAACAACTCCTCCTTTGATATGGATGGCCCTTCAACCAACCTGGGCCCTCCTCTATTGCCTACATGCTGCTGATATACAGAGGAAATGTTAGAAGTAAATTAATTCAAACTTGTTTTGTATTTAATGCTTTAAGGTCCCAAATGTTTTATTGTGAAAAATACCAAAAAATGTCGGATTTCAAAACACAACTCACTATCAATTCAATCACACTGTTTGTCCTCTCACCTGTACACCGCATCCCACATTGAACTTTGCTTGTTGGCCACTAGCTAGGAAGGAGACAAACACTTGACCCTGTCCCAAGACCCTCACACCAATGCTGTGGTTCAGGGAGATGAAGACCGGGCGCAGCGGGGTGGGAGTATTGCCCCGGCCGCTCCAGCTCCACCTCCTGACCCTGCTGCCTGCCTCGTCCAGACACTGACCACCGGATTGGACCAAACTCAACCTGCAAAATCACAGAAAAGTTCAGATGAAGGCCATTATTATTATTTTATTTATTATTTATTTTATGTATACTGGGTTAACCTACTGAGACCAGGACTCTTTTCTAGCAGTGCCCTGTTTAATGGCAGAATATATAAATTACAAAAGAAATAATAATAATAATAATATAGGCATATATATATATATATATATATATATATATATATATATATATATATATATATATATATACATAAAAAAAATATATATATAAAAAAATAATGAAAAAATTTACAATACAATATTTACAATACAGTACAATATTTAAGTTTCAACCAGTGTTGTGCTAGTAACTGGTTACTTTACTGATTACTCCCTTAAAAAAGTAATGTGTTACTAACGTTAGTAACTTTTGCGTTTCCCAATTTACTAAAACTGAAGTTCAGGCTTTATTTTTTATCCCACACTGCTAACTTGTGATCGTTCTGTGGTCATTTCTATTAGCCAATAGGCTCCACGTATATTTTAAAACAGCAACACAAATAATAATCTAATAAACCATGAATTTTTTACTAAGCAATTGAATAAACCACACACAAAAGATTTGTTCAACTTATTCATTCTAGTCTCAAATGCCTGGCCAACCAACAAGCCTCAAAACTAG
>JAPMUY010009497.1:0-118109 GCA_026901105.3 Galaxias olidus
ACCAGGCCAAAGTAGAAGCAGAGAGGAAGTAAAGGGCAGTTGATATGGGGAGTAAAGGAGAGCGCGTACACACACACACACGCGAGAAAACGGCCGGCGGCCTCCCTCAGGGCTCCGGTTACATAAGGCCTGTTCACCACGCGTTACTCGCGGTCCGTTCTGTGGCACATGGAGTCTACCGCCAGCAAGACGCTCCCAGCTAGCAGAGGGGGGAAAGAAATTCGACGCCCTAAATTCATCACGGTGCGTGTTTCATACAGAGCCTCTGCCCGCTGAGTTGAGATGGCATCGCTCTCTGGCAGCCAGGTCAAGTTCACGGCACGCTTTCCCAGATGTCCGTCCTGCCTCTCTCATCCCATTCTCAGAACACGACCTGCGCTCGACGTCCACTCGTTCAGGCAACAAACAGGAAGTAGGGAAACGTAGGTCTCTCAGTCAAAAACGAGGCCCGCCGAAAGGACGTTACAATGGAGAGGACGGGAAATGGCGGCGGTTAACATGGACCTCACACACTCACACGTGTCTCGCTGATGTGTGTGTGTGGGCACTGACTAAAGTCCTGACCGTCAGCCCAGAGGAATCATACAGGAGAGAGCATCAACCCCCAATCAACCGCCACCCGCCACCCGCACACACGCGCACGCGCACGCACGCGGTGAAGCTGGAGAGCGACTCCACACGTGACCCAGGGGTTGACAGAGTGGTTATCGACACTCGGGTCGCTAACCACCGACACATGCCGATCGATAGCCCTCCCAGATGTCTGTCTGGCGTTGCTGTGGCAACGTGACAGACGTGCGTTGTGTCCGCCTCTGCGGAGCTGTGTGGGGCCGCCTGGTGGAGCCTGGTGCGTGCGTGCGTGTGTGAGTGGTGCGGGTGAGTATCAACACTACTGAGAGCACAGCGGGGGAGGAGATCAGATGCTGCTTTCTCCCACACTCTCTCTCTCTCTCTCACACACACACACACGAACCAGATAACGTAAATACCGAGGGCACAGAGGGAGCCTAGGCCTGATGCCGGGAAAAAGGCTCTCATCGCAGTAGGACTACTTTCCAGGAAAGCAGAGTGATGTTAACGATCCGGTCAATTCACATGGAGTGTGTTAGGGAAAGGCCGGTGACTTTCATAACCTACACTCAACAGATGGAGATCGATGAAACGTTGAAAGATTACACAAACCACACATTCAGAATTCAAATAGCAACGGCAATCAGGCAATACATGAAGGACACCTTGATGGACTTGAGGGACATGGACTAAGTCAGTACAAGACATAACAGAACAGCAACACCATGAACCCTAAGTCTAGACCCATACCACCAGAGCTAGAACTATCTTAGGAGGCTCCATTGTTGTGTGTGTGTGTGTGTGTGTGTGTGTGTGTGTGTGTGTGTGTGTGTGTGTGTGTGTGCACCCAGGTGGGGTGGCCTAGAATGAAATGCAGGTGGAGCCTCCCATCAGTCAATGGTTCCCTCAAAAGGGACTGAAGGACAAATCGGAGTCACTGACTCTCAGACTGAGGCCAAGCGCTAAACAAAGTACAGAGGGCGGACGTCAGGTAACGTCCACGGCACTGTCCTTTCTCCAACGCACGCACACACACACGCGCGCACACGCACACACGCGCGCACACACACACACACACACACACACACACACACACAGAGTATGCTACTCCAGCGACACAGAACACAGAGGGCTGGTTGGAGGGCCCACACAGGCCAAAGAGGAGGATGAAGAGATGGTGGTGGTGAAGAAGGGGGGGGGGGGGGGTCGTTGGTAGGCGAGGGGGCACCGAGTTGCCTTTGCACACTGCAGCCTTTGTCAGCCGTCGGGGCCCTGAAAGTCTCCCTTTGTCTCCCCCGCCCTCTGGAGGAAGCCGCACCACTTCACGGGGGGTCCTCGGCCCTTAGCAGCAGCGCCGCCTTGGCCTCGTGGTCGGCATGGTTTGGTGTTCCCGTGGGTCTCTCTGAGAGGTGGAGGGAACACGTGAGATGAGGCCAGAGGCGGAGGAGGCGTGTGGTCCGGCTGTGGGAGTGAGGGGGGAGAAGGCCGCGGTAATCGTGAGGTCGGTGCAGCACTACAGAGATCCCGCTGGATCTGCTCAATGGCCTTGATCGAAGGACAGAGGAGGGCTGGATTAGAGGCATTACAGTCCCACGGGGACTCAGCTCTTTCTGAAAGACACACACACACACTTTCTCCACTCCTTACCGTTCTTGGCCCTCAACACTATTTCTTGTTCGCACCATCCCGAGAGCATGCATCCCAACCAAGTTTTGAGCAGAAAATAATATTTCATTCATCATTGTACTTGCTAAGCGTAATTTCTGTTGACGTTGCCAAAATTGTGGCTTTGTGATTTGTCGCTGTAAGAGTCTCGTGGTCAAAGAAGAAATTATAAAACACCTAAAAGACAGATGGAAAATCTGGCATAAAACTCCTGTACAGGGAACAAACGCGCATCAACTACTATCATCTCTAACACTTTGATATATTATTCTAGCAATAATACGCTAACACCGTTATCTAATTAATTGACTGTGATTGTTTTCTGTAGTCTGAGACAGAGAAGCCATTCAACCAACACAGAGCACCTGCAGAATGAGAAACTGTGTTCGTGCAGCTGGGATTGGGAGGAAAAAAAAAATCACACAAATGTACAGATAAGACACAACCCTGTATTTACATATTAAAATCAATGAGACAGGCTTGCGTGTGTGTGTGTGTGCGGTTGAGTGCTCACTGTTGGCAGAGGGATTCAAAAAGATCCCACATGCAAATGAACAGATGAGTCAGTCCTCCTGCATTCACATACACCCACAGTTGGCATATTCAGGCGCTCTCATCGGTCGATACACAGAACAACCCCTCCCAAAGTTCTTTTTGGGATACCAATGCGCTCGATATCATCCTCATCATTATCATCATCATCAATAACATCCCCTTCCATTGCAGGCGCTGAATCCGGCACTCAGAAAGATTAGCAAAGCTGAACCCAAATCAGGGACACCGGGAATGACACCGTGCTGGAAGGGCCAAACACAAGGCTCCGTCGGAAAGTCGGCGTGGGGCCAAAACGTCCCCTAACAGACGGGGCAGTACCTGTGGTCCGGTTAGCTAACGCTCTCCTGCACAACAGACTGGATCAGAGCCCCAGCTGCCTTGTCTCTCAGTGATATAGTACCTTTCCTTCCGCAAAACTCACCTACTTTGTGCCTCCTGTTTTAAGCAAATGAGGTGAGCTTCGCTGCTGCAAAGCAAACTATACATCCTCTCTCCGAAATTGGGTTGGGCCGGATAGAGGGGGCCGTTTGCCCGTCCATGGCGATGCCTTTGAAAGAGACCGCCATGGGTTTGGAGCCAATCACCAGCAAATCATACTTTAGAAAGAATCCAAACGACAGACAGACAGTCTTGCCGTAAGGGGATTTCAATAAGCACAGGGAGGTTAACAAAAACAGGTCCGGTCCATTCTGCACACTCAGCGCTGCTATATTCAGTCTGGCCGTATGGGTTGGCAGGCGGCGCTAGCGCTAAGAGCCTTGTTGTCCGGTGGTCGCCATGGAAAGGAAAACATTGTCCTGACACCGCATTCTTTTCCTACCCACCTTCTGTCATTGGCCCAGCATGTTTCTGTTGATTTGTAGACTATGATAGTGGGAGACAGTGAAACCAGACAATTAGCAACGCGAAAAAAGGAGAGACTGACTGCAAGATAGAGGCACTCGGCGCCTGATTGTTGTCAGCAAGCCCACCAAGACGTTGTCCGTCTGTGTTTATTCAACAGACAGGAGCTAACAACACACTGCTGCTCCAACAGGCGATTCCCTCAGGGGCTGGAGAGCGGTGCATAATTGGCTCGATACAGGAGGTCTGACTCGGGAAACAACAAGAGGTTACCCTGCCACTGTTCCTGTGGCACTTCATCGCAAGTGGTCGTTTATACAAACAAATATGAAGGCAGTTATGCGTTGTTATTTGAAGAACCTACCTCTAATCAGAATAAACACAGTGCACTAGATCGAGGAGGCCCCTTTGTTTACCCTTCTTCTCAGCAGGCAAACTGGTATGGATGGAATCAATATCAAATCTCAAATCTGTGTTTATCCATAGTGCAGTGCATCGGATTGATCCACAGCAATTGTACCCACCAGAACGTGTCATCCCATGTGACTAATAGCCAAGACAAATTATATGTAAATCCCGACAGTCTCGGTTACAAGTCTAGGTATAGTGTATGGATATGGTAGCACGAAAAGACGGCCTATTTGGAGCAAATACCCCCCACCTCTAATCGCAAATAGGGACATGTCAGGCATAACATTCCAACGTGCCATCTGACCCCAATTAGCCGCTATGTAGCCCAAATGCCCTAGATTTTAATGGATCCAAAGGTCCTACAAGTGCATGTATAGAAGTGGCCTAGACTTTGAGGACCACGACGACGTATTTTTCTCAATTGTCTACAAACTACCAGACTGTTATTCACCTGAAATAGGGTAAGGTCTAAACCAAGACCATAACCTACATTAGACAGTTCATGGGCATGCGCCTGCAGCGGCTTATGTCCGTTCGACTGGTCGCTGGAACAAAAGAGACTGGACGAGGACAAGCATTTGGATAGCATACTCACCACAGTAGAGACTCAGCATCCTTGCAGAAATAGGGCAGCAAGTGATAAGCGCTTTATTCATTATGTCACTGACTTCACTGTTTATTCTGGCGAAAAACGACATTCATTGACACTTTAGCTTGATTCATTTTCACGACTTCTTCGACGCGTTCTTGTAGATGTTGATCAAATAAGTACCGTATGCAATGCGCATAGCAAGTGCAGGACGGCGTCGGATTGCGGACTATTTCCAGCTAATATAAAACGCCAGCAATAGATAAGGAATCAAATTTACAGAAGCCATATCGTATGCGCGATCAACATGCTAAAAGAGTAGACAATTAATCTCCAAATTCACTGTTTACGTTTCAGATTAAGAATGAGGCATAAACTGTAAAACCGTCTGGATGAAACTACTGTGCGCTCAACAGCCTAAGCTTGAGTTGGAGCGTACCACATTTTCGAAACGTGGAGGGCTGGGTTCCGATAAAGAAGAAGCGCTATAATAGGTGGGAGGGGAAATTTTCTGACAGACCTACAAATATAAGGCTTACACTTTCAGTTTATAATAGAATTGGCCAACAGACTCAAAGATCTCGATAATACAAAAAACACAAAGAAATAACGCACAGGTGTGTCAGTCCAGCTAACCCTGCTGTAATCATAACATCGGCCCTACATTAAGCCAGTATTATAATTTATAGTCAATGAAATCCCGTCAGCAGACTATATATATATATATATATTTGGTACATTGATTTAGTTGACCATAACATAGACATGTTTGAATTGATATAAAACATTTTAAATAAAAAAAAAGGAAATAGGGAATGAGTTGTTTCTCCTTACCATCGATAGAGGGCAACAGAGACTACTTTCTGATTATCAACAATGGCTGAACGGCTCTATGTGTGATATATGGTGTTACTCTGCGTTGTGCCATAGAAACAACTTAGTTATAGACTAGTTTATGTTGATTAAAGGATGATTTATTTCACCACCTGTATGATAATGATCAAAATGGCGAGCAAGGAATACTCAAATCCGCTCTCATAGCGTTTTTACCAAAATTGATCAAAAGAGGAAAGAGAGGGGTCAACATCATAAACAAAAGCTCACACTACAATGGGACCAGCCAAAATAACACTTGTCCTTAACTACACCTAATAGCTGTACAAATAACAGATTGAATTGTATTGGACTTGCGTTGTATTATAAAAAAGAATATCACATCTCCATAATGATGAAATCGTCATACAAGCACACCTATGGATTTCAAATTGATAAAGAAATTAACAAAACCCCTTTAAATGTCCCCAATTGTACCAGGCTACTGCACTGCCTCTGCCCCCTTTTCACATACATTTCAAAGTAAAACACCTGAATGTAATCTAGAGTAACAACATCAATCTTCTTCACTCACATACAGTGAATACACACACTGTTCTGTTTTATCCTAAAACAAATAAAACACATTCAGTAAATTAAAATACACAGATATCAAAAATAAATTCTTCCCAGATCAATTCAACTGGATGTAATCCCTGAATTCAAACCCCAAGAAAGTTTATTCAGATAAAAAACCATGCAGTGGTTGATGAGTAAAGATGAATGGTAGCTAATCTCTCACCTAACCATATGAAAACCTGCCATATACGTAGTTATGCTCATGGACCATAAGCACAGTTACAATGTATTGTATTAGACAACCACGATCATTTATGGTTTTTTAGATCCCATTACAAATCCAACGGACTCAGGGTTTTCAAAATGAGAAATTAAATAATTGAAAAAGATGTAATTAAAACAATAACATAGGGGACCATTACAACATACTTTGAAAATTTTAATTTTCTGACCGTGTGCGGACGGTTTGAATGAGTCTGTTCACTGACTTACCCAGCCTGGTATGAAAACCTTTTTTTGTGAGTGTTTTTCGGCACACTATACAACCGATCAGCCCTTCACCCAAGTACAGAAACTCAGAATCAGCCCTACACCCCGGTAAACAAAAAGAAAGTTACAGCTCCATTTCACACTCAGTGAAAAACTCCACAGTGGTACTGTGACGACTGGTTAGAGTCCTGGTAGAGTTCCACACACCTCGAAGCAACGGATCCATCCGATTTATTCTAACGCAACTTTTCTTGTTCTCTCATCTCATCATTCTCAGATCTCTCCTCTTTACTCATCGGTGCTTCTCTCAGATCTTTACCCAGAGACTGGACCTACTTGTCAACATCTACGGTTTTGCCATCCAAAAGTACACGTTTAAACATGACATCCACAGGCAATACTGTGGTACGACCAAACATTAAAAAGAGGGGTGGGGTGGGGTGGGTCTGTGGTTTCATGTACAGTGTCATTAAAAGCAAAGGCCAGCGAATTCAACATTTGTGGCAATATTAGTCCAGGGAGCTAATTGTTTGGCCTCTCATTGGTCATAGCGATTTAACCTTAGCTCTGGGCAGCAATGCTCGGATCCCACTACCCAACATACGGTTGAGACGTTCTACCCACCATTACCCATAGGATGGTACGCTGTGGTGTGGGATTTGCCAACACCGGCCTACTGAAGCATTTAGTCTATAAGGAAACTCTAAAAATGGCCACCTCGATCTGAATGAATACATTCTGAGTGGCCATGGACAGAGAATTTATTCAACAACACACAAGAAACTGTCTTGGTAGATTGATTGGAGCATGGATAAGCACACACCAGCTTGGTGAAAGGATCTGTTACAAGAAAGTACGTCAATAGGTCATATGCATCTTCTGCTGACCAAACATCAATGCAGACCCATTGAAGTGGTGCAGGTGTAACTATAGATACCAGTGGAGCTGGTCTCCGGCTATTGTTTCTGCCTCAGGGACCGTGCTCAACACACATCTCTTACAACAAGCCATTTATTCTTTGAAACAATTTTCCGGTGAATCCCAGTAAAAACAGCGTCTGGTCATCCAGAGGGGGCGCTGCTGAACTCGATGCCCATTTTCATAGGGGTGCTCCTTTCAGCACTTGACCTCTAAACGTGACGTGTCCTGGGGCAACGCACGGCGTGGCCGTGAACATTAGAACGCCCCTCCCCTCCCTGTGCTATAACCTGCAGGAGTCGTGCCTGCTGTAGACGCACCAAATCTGCTGACAGAATCAGTTCACAAATCAGTTTCTTTTGTGCTTCAGTGTTCAATTCCACAACGGTGATCCAAAACAGAGGAGGTCCCAAACTACAGTTGTTTTAAATGCATATGCCTACTGTTACATGATCATTTACATGAATTGCGTTCAATGCCTTTGATCAAATCAGAATATTTCCATCATTTTACTTACGAGCATGAGATCTTACTGGGGCATGAGGGCATTTCACATGAGTGATTTTGATGAGAAGCCACTTTCTTTTTGCAGTAAGTTAAAGCAAAAGATTAAAGAGTAACTTTTCACCAAGATTACATAATAATAAAACGAATCTCACACCATGTAACGGCACTAAGCTAGTGTTACTGGAGTGTAAAGTGTGAACACATGGTACACACACAGCTTTAATAACTCCATACCTAAGCTTGTTATCTTGATGACCAGTCAGAAAACTCGAGGTCACAGTCTTTATAATGAACCAATAAAAGTTGTCTTGTTTGACTGGGTTTAATATAGATGCTTTCTTTTAACTTTGAAAGACATCCTATTGATATGGCTTGCCGGTGCGTTCTCCATGTCAGGCTCTGGGGAGGAAGCGCAGGTTTATTGGTCTGGAGGGGATGAGCAGGGTTCTGGTCTTTGGCTTCACGACCTGTGAATCGTCCTCCGGCTGAATCTCGTAGTGCTGCATCAGCTAATAGAGAAGTTGGAGAGCACGTTATCCAGAGGAAATGTCTGCCGTTTCTACTGCAGGTCTAACCATGTAGGATTAGCTCAGCCTAACTTGACATGATTGTTTGAGGAGGACCTCGGTCCAATTGTCTGAACATTTTTCCTTTTCTTTTCTATGGCCGTTAGTGTTCTGTTTGGGTCATTAAATCTATGACAAAATTAAAAAGATTTCTGTAGACATACATATACAAAATTAGAAAGATTAGAAAGAATTTTTTAGCAGTAGCAGAATCATGGCCAAATATGATGTCTCCTCTAATATTTTGTGATATTTAGATTAGTTAGAACCAGCAATTGAAATGGATGTTGTTGAAATAACATTTCCTATTTTGGAACATTATAAAACTACTATTTAAAAATGTTTGCTTAGATGAACATCAAAAATGTATTCTAATGTATGGCTATAAGAAAACGAACTGTCTCAGAATGTCAGCTGTGTCAACGACGCGGTCTGTCACTGTCGAACTATCTCTCACTTACCCTTGAAAGGGCAGAGTGCATCTCTAACTCTGCCACCCGCTTGCCAACACACGCACGCACGCCCACCCCGAACGGGATGGAGCTGTAGGGGTGGTGGGCGAACCCAACGGAGCCTCCACGGAGCCAGCGCTCCGGCACAAAGCGCTCCGCGTCCGCAAACTCCCCCTCGCTGTGGCTCGCCGCATAATGGCAGAGGTGAAACTGCGTCTGGCAGAGGAAGGCAAGGGAAGGAGGATATGAAAGAGCGACGGAGATTTTTTTACCTGCGTGCTTCATGTTTGATTTTGGCACTGGAGAAACAACCTCTCGGTGAGGGCTATGCCAGAGTGTTCTTACGTTCTTTGGAAAACAGTAGTTGTCTATCACCACTTCGTTCTCTATTGTTAGCCGACCGTTCCCTGGTACTACAGGATACAAGCTTGGGAAAAAGAAATATATATTTTGTCATACCGTGAGAGGGTTTAATGATAAACGTGGCATACATTTAAGACCACTCATGAAACAATGTGGCTGTTAAAGCAGAATCCCAAAAGAGGACCACATCATATTGCAAGGATTTAGACTGTGTGTGACTGTGTGTGTGTGTGTGTGTGTGTCTGTGTGTGTGTGTGCGTGCTTCTGAAATAAAAGACAAATCAGTATTACAAGAACCTGTTGGTAAGTACAGACCACAAAACCTTTGAACCACTGGGGTACTATGGAGACCGCCCTCCATTTCACGTCGGTCCCTATCACGATTGTCTACAATAGTTTTGTCTGTCTCCAGGTTCATGGTATATGTGCTGAACAACATACTGGTGACCCCGAAAACCAATGTGTTAAAGTTCATTCTCTGATGATTACTTCATGTATCATTTGACACCTACGGGGAACGCGTTATGACCCTCGCCATTTTGACCAGGCAATGTATTTTCTCCCCGTGTCTGTGTGTGTGTTTCTATGCATGTGTATCTAAGTGCGTGGGTGGTGAGAGCCTGGCAAGCGACGCTTCACTTCCTGCAGCGGCTCACCGCAGAGTCTCTTTGATGACCGCCTTCAGGTAGGGCATCTTGGCAAGGTCCTCGGAGGAGGGATGCTGCTTCCCCGGACACACCGAAATCACCTCCTCGTACAGGCGCCTCTGGACCGCTGGATCCTGGGCCAAGTGGTACAGCGTCCAAGACAGCGTGTTGGATGTCTACGCAAAAGAGAAATAGAGAAGCCGGGGGATTTCATCATGTTGCGGCAAGAGAGACTCCCCAAAGGCTGGTTTATGTTTCTGCGAAGATACACGTGTGTCTGTGTGTATCTACGCAGAGAAGGGGTTTCTGGGAAAGCATAGCTCGCAGAGGTCCACAAGATGCCAATACGGAATGCAATGGCGATCTGTGTGTTTTCCAGCCAAAACAGTACCAGATACGTTCTCGCTTCCTCCTTCCTTCCCTGCTCAACCAATAAGGGATCGTTTGACACGCGGGAGAAAAAGCCCTGCGCGCCGTGCTGTCCGGATTTAGGAGGTCCCCATGTATCCACGTCTGTGGGCTTCTGCAAGCTACGATTTCCCAAAAACTCCTTCTCTGCATAGCTACACAGAGACATCTACGTGTATCTTCACAGAAACATAAGCCAGGCTTGAGTAGTAAATCAGTGACTCTTTGCCATGAATTGACTAACTTTATAAATGTTTTAATGTAGGTTAGCTGCAGCCTAACTGCAGGTTTATGTAATGCCATGAAACAAAGCACACCTTAACGTGTTCAACTTGGTCTTATTTGAATAGCTAGGGGCACCTATACAGGTTTGAAGCCTTCATGTTTTCATTGACTACGATTCGGTTGAATGCACCATTAGGAAGTTGATGTGCATGCATGAGTCTTTATAGGCAAGATAATAAGCCGCAAAGAAACAAAAGAAAGGTTTGTTTTCTTTGTCTTTTCAAGACATAAGATAGTCAAACAGTTGCTTCTGTAAAGAGACAACAAGCGGGTGGCCTCCTGAGTCGGTGAGACATGCGTGTGCTTCTAGGTGTGTTTGAATAATGGGTCCGCTCCCTCTCCCTCCAGTGCTGCTCACCGTATCCACTCCGCCCAGCAGCAGCTCCGTGACGCTGATGTACACCTCGCCCAGGGAGAGCTCGTCACCGGACAGCAGGTGGGTCAGGAACATGCCCTCCAGGGGCTGGCCCCTGTCCGCCTGCCTCTTCATCTGCTCCACCTTGCTGTCAACGAGCTGGCGGGCTTCATCAGCACAGCACACACACACACACACACACACACACACACACACACACACACACACACACAGTGTCACGTGAATGCTGCCCCCAGGTGCAGAAGGGCACACGCAACTACAGACTGACGAGCAGTAATTTTATATCATTCCTAAATTGTGCCTAATTTTGTACATTCCAAACCCCCCCTCATCCCTCTTGTTTTTACCTTCAGTCGTCACTAAAACATCTGAGGACATTGTAATCCTCTGTATAACCTAACGCTATCAACTAATAGCCCCTGCTTACCTACGCCACAGAGGTCGCCCCAGGCCTTGACCCCCTGCTTACCCACGCCATAGAGGTCGTCCCAGGCCTTGACAAAGCGCCCCCAGAAGGGGAGGAGGTGGTGCGTCCAGTCGGGGAGGAAGAGGACGATCTCGGACAGCGTGAGCATGTCGTTGGCGGCGGCGATGAAACGCAGCGTGTCCGCGGGGATCTCGTCCTGCAGGCAGCCCAGTCTGGTCTCAAACAAGATGGAGGAGATACCTATACAGCAGTTCAGGAAAGGATGTTGGAACCCATTTCATCTCATGATAATGCACGTTGCAAACATGTAAACGTATGTAATGCAAGGAATGCAAATTGTCATGCAAAGGAGATATTGTAACGCAAAAGAGATATTGTAAGCTAGATTTAAAACAAATAATATCAATAATATGTACACATAGCCTATGTTGACTGCCTACACGTAGCACAGATTTTTGTTACTTGGCTTTTTCAGCACGCTTACAACAAAATATGTTCTTGTGCTACTGGTTCAGCATTCACTTCAATAGGAAAGTGTGTCCAAACCTTTGACTGGTACTGTATATATACACAATATATGTATATATATATAGAAGCAAAGATTATTTGTTGGTGAGATGGAAGCAGTAGGTTACCAAAAGCAATTCCTGAGCTTTAGAAAACGGCATGTGTAGTTGGCGAGCAGAAAAACCTTTCGTAAATATGTACTCATAAGCCGGATAACATTGTTCCGCACCTTCAAAGCCAAACTTGTAGAGCTCGGTGGTCAGGTCTGATACTGTGGCCTTGTCTGGACTGCGCAGACGCAAACGCTCCAGACGCCCCAGCAGGTCACTGACCACCTGGTGGATGACGGGGGCGAACGCAGACACCTCCCGCATCTTCAGCATCTTGGGGTTCAGGACGCTGCGCATGCGTTTCCACTCTGGTCCCTCCCTGGACATAGGTAGAGGGACATGGGGAAGGGGTTAGAGAAGACAGTCAGGAGAAAAGAAATTGGAGCCAGAGGCAGGAATAAAAGAGACCAGGAAGTAGGAAAATGCGGCGGCATATGAGAAATGCGAATTTCTGAATTCCGGGAAGATGTGCGGATGTGAAAAGGTTAGATATGTAACCCAACTTTACTCAAGGTCAGGCCTGTTAAACCTTCGCTCAGTAAAAACAAATCAAGTATGATCACCAACTACCCTCTTTATCTTGAATAGGCACCTCTCTAAAAAAAAAGGACACTCACGCTACATGGAGCCCATAGGCTTGACCCCTCATGTCCATGTACTTCTTCCAGTGTGGGAGGGCTACTCGGATTGGATAAGAGCCCTCCTGATGGATCACCTGAGCAATCAGCTCCGGAGTCGCTACATTTACCACATCGAATGGTCCAAACTTGGAGCGCCAGATTGGACCGTACAAACGGGAATGCTCCACCTGGATTTATGGTTAGAAAAGAGAATGTCATCTTCACAAATAAGGACACCTGTCTATAGTCTCGATGAGTGCGGATATGGAACAGTTTGATCCCACAATGGTGGAAGCAAAAACAGCAAGAACATCAGCAGCCGCCCTTTATTAGGAAAAGAAAAATTAAAACAAAAAGCCTAGTACACATCAATAAATAAGGAAATAATGAAATTGCTCAAGAAAAAAAAAAAGCAATACAATAACAAGATAAAAACTTTGATAATATTGTGATCAGCTATTGAGTTCAGTTCTGAGTTCAGTTTTAAAATGAAAACAAAGAAACAATGTTCTAATTTAAAACGTTAGAGGCCTTTATAACCAATGCAAACAAATAGCAACATTTTCAGAATGATTAGCATGACAAAAATATTTTTCAACATTTGTGTTACAGATTTTAATGGGACACTGGGAAGCTCAAGTCATAAAATTACACAAAATCATATAAAAAGAAGATAATTATTCAACAACAATAAAGGTTTGCCTAATCCATGGTACATAAATGATTACAAAATCTAAATAACGTGGCTATAATAATATAAAAATATGTATTGAAAGATCCCTTAAATCTTTCAAAGTTTGCATAATGTATTGAAATAAAGTACGTAATAAAGAAAATTATATATTATTTTCATAATAGAATTCCCCCTGCCAACAAGGCATTGCTGGACAGCATATCTTTTCACCTTACATCCCATTTAAAGCCCAACTGCAGTAGTCATCACACTATCTGGACTTTATGACAGTGAAAGCCCAAAGATAAACACAGACCTAAGCTTTTGTTCTTCACTTCTTCTCCTTTTTTTTGGATCCAGATTTTTTTTTTTTTATGGTTCAGAATTCAAAATAGTCAAAATAATCAATTAAACATGAAGAAAATAAAAATTATAAAAGCAAATTATAAAAATGTGTTAGAATATTTACAATAGAGTACAACATTTAAGTTTCAACCAAAACAAGAACACATCTGTTTTCAAAACCTAGTTGACCCTTGTTCCATATAGCTGAGGCAAAAACAACTGAAAATAAATTTTCAAAGTTCTGTTTCCACTTTCCACATTGGGGCTTTCAATTGCGATACAGTCCTGCATGTCCCATGACAACTGGATGCCTTGTAAACTAAAAAATATCAATGTTTTTTTCTCATAATCACTAAGAGAAGTCCATCCTATTTTGTAAAGTGATGGCTCCTAAAACTATACCCAGCCACAAAACGCAATGCACTGCGGTAAACTGCCTCAAGAGATTACTTGGGGATGCATGCATAATATCACCATAATCCATGATTTACAAGAGGATTGATTTTAGATGTAAGTCTACAGTGCAGCAGTTTAACATGGCTTCCATAGATAAGCGTTGTGCAACAAAAGTTACATTTATTTTTATCAGGTCAGATTCTTTCGCCATAAAAGTGTTTTTCTCATTCTTACGCTGTGTGTAATATCACCAAAGCCTGGTCAGACTATGAGTATGGTTGTTTTTGTTTAACATTACCTGCATTGCGTGACTTTTGTCAGCATACCCCTTCACAATGAGCCAGTATGCCGTGATGGCCAAAGTTGGTCCGGGCAGGTCGTCGATCCTTTTGTACTTTCCTAGAGCAGCAGTTTTAGGATGTGATCCAGTGCCGAATTGCTGCCTACAGCTGCCTAGTAGATGCACTGACAGTAGTCGGGCATGGGCAGCTGTACAGCGGAGTGCCCTGACCGCCGAAGGCGTGCCCATGGTGAATGTCGCGCTTAAGGGAAACTCAGTTAAAAAAGAAAATCGATTTTACAATGCGCTTAAGGCCATAACACGCCCAACGTCCGTGAATCCAACTGTTTGTCTAATCGTGCCATGGCAGAGCAGTTGATAGAATGGAACAAAAGTAGGTTGAGTAGCCGACACAACGGACCAATGTCCAGGCATGTGCAAATTAACTGTAAAGTATTTTATTTTGCTAATTAATTGTAGATCTAATTATTGATTTGGCCAAATATAAACATGCCACATCGAAATAATCCAAGTCAACATCTGATTGGTTGGTCTGGCCCCTCTAGAATAATTTCACTTCGTCACTACTCTAGGCTGAGCGGGCCGCTTTGAGGGAAATTTGATACATTCTTGCCTATATTAGTATATTATACCTCACCTAGCCCGTGGATGTCGCAATATTCTGAACATTTTGCGTCGGAAAGGCAACTGACTCCACAATGCACAGAATGTAGCAATCAATATTGTATAATATTGTAGCACTCAACAAACAATTGTGACACCAACTGGACACTATGTCTCACGACACAGCCACCACTCAAGCCAACAATGTCACTATTAAAATCACTAGGTGCTGCCCCCGACTTATTCACCAGTAATTAACGGAAAATGTGTTTGTTCACATGCTATAGTTGCATGGACTATTACTATGGTAGTCTAAGTGCAGCTTAAGTAGGCTACCTATCAAAAGAAAAAAGTAGTAGTATGCGATTTGAGATGTGGCATAAGTCTTTGAAAATGAAATGTCAAATGCCATTTCCTTTTAATTTTGAAATTGTTTGACAAATGCATTTCAATTTTAACCCTTGTGTGGTGTTCGGGTCAAATTGACACGTTTCAAATTTTTACGAATAGAAAAGTATACAAGGATACATTTTTTTAACCTGAAACTTCATGGACTTGGCTGATTTTACGTCAGGAACATTTTAAAGAAAAAAAATATTGAGTACACATGCTATTACCCCCCCACACATTTATGTCCTTTATATGATGTTCGGGTCAATTTGACCCGCATATGCATAGAGACAGAAAGACACACAAAAACATGCACACTTACAAACACACACTTACAAACACACACACACACACACACACACACACACACACACACACACACACACACACACAAACACTTACACACACACACACACACACACACACACACACACACACACACACACACACACACACACACACACACTCACTTACTCACTCACTCACTCACTCACTCACCCACTCACCCACTCACTCACTCATATCATTCTGGACATGACCAACTTTGAGGGGAGACGTGTTTTCAGGGAGCAGTGGAAAGAGATGGCCAATACACATTTACGTGCCTACTTTTGGATCCTCAACCTTGCAGTTGTCCAGAGGTCAAGAGGGGAGTCGATTGAAAGCCTGTGGGATGCCACAATGTCTTTGGAGATCGTCTATACATTCTTGAGGGCCATTAGGTTTGAAGACTGGGAATCTAGACCTGCTATGCGGTAGTGACAAGTTGGCAGCAATTCGCACTGTGTGGGACAAGTGGGTGGACTGGCTACCACTGTCTTACAACCCTGGGCCCAATGTAACTATGGGCGTATGACTTGTGGGCTTTAGAGAACGTTGCCCCTTGAGGCAGTATATGCCCTCCAAACCAGCAAAGTATGGAAAAAAACTCTGAACTGCCTGTGATGCTATTTCCTCTTATGCATGGAACATGAACATGTATACAGGAAAGCCAGAGGGAGGAACCCCTGAGAGAAACCAGAGGATATGGGTGGTGCTGGATATTGCAGGGTCTCAGTGGCCACAACATCACCTGCGATAATTTTTTCACATTGTAAAGCTGGTGACAGTAGCTTCTCAAAAGATAGCTGGCAATGCTTGTTGGAAGAATCTGAGAAAATAAGACGCTCCCTACTAAGCTTCGAACTGTAAAGAGCAGGCCGTTCCTCCAACTTGGTGTTTATCGCCAACCCTACCTGGCATCCTACATTACGAATCTGTTGTAAATCATCTGCATTTGCAAATAACATTTGAGACGTTTCTGAGCGATCCATTCCATAGCCAGTGACCATAACAATTTATGTTTGGTTCTCATCTTTCTCTTGTTTTTCATCACCTGAATTTGCTTTATAGCTTTGATTTATAAATGTATTTCCTAGATAAGCATGACATATGCCACCCAAGTCTTTATTATAGTGAATTTTATACGTGAACCACAACTTTATAACAAAAAACGAATGACACGTCCATTGTTAAATGTGATCTAGCAGAGATTAATTGCAAAAATGAATTATATTTACGTATATTAACTATATTGTTTAGAACTGAGATGAAAACAGTATACTAAATAATTTTTTATGCAAATTCTTATTTCTGGACTGCTTTTTAAACCCCAATAATGTCCCGGGTCAATTTGACCCGAACATTCCCAAAGGGTCATAAAAGTGAACATAATACAAAGGGTAATTGTGACATAAATAATGCTTTCACAAATGGAAAATGAGGCTAAATATTTTTATATTGAATTTTAATTTTCAAATTTGAATTTACATTTGAATATTGTCCACAGTACTGTGGGGTACAACTTTGAAAATGAAATGTCTAACACCTTTTCCATTTTCATTTTAATATTGGCATAGAAGAGGAGCATGTGAAAATGTAAAATCACCATCTCATGGTCTCATTTGCCATTTCTTATTTTAGGTAGCTGTGACACAGGACTTTTGCACTATGTCTTTTGTACAATGATAAGTGCAAGCCAGTCATTAAATTTGGTCATGGCCCTAACCACAGCCAGTAGTAAGGAGAGCTGGTAATGACCTATACTGTACATAACCTCTCAACTGCTTCCCTAAGTTGCACCAGCAGCAGAGTTAGTTGTCTCCTGTGTGGCGCTAGGGGCCAGGTCCTGTAACAAATATAAGTAAATAAACAAATAGGTATTCTAGAGCGGACACGTTTTTTGGTAAAGACTTCATCCAAATTTGTGTCAGCTGAGAGGGTCTCATCACTAAACACCCCCCCCCCCCCACCACCATGCATAACATTTTCCAATATATAAAAAATGTATATATATATATATTATATATGGGGCAGCACGGTGGCTCGGTGGTTAGCACTGTTGCCTCACAGCAAGAAGGTCCTGGGTTCAATCCCCACCTGACCCAAGGGCGTTTCTGTGTAGAGTTTGCATGTTCTCCCTGTGTTCGCGTGGGTTTCCTCCGGGTACTCCAGTTTCCTCCCACAGTCCAAAAACATGCAGGTTAATTGGTGACTCTAAATTGCCCGTAGGTGTGAATGTGTGTGTCTGTCCCTATATGTCGGCCCTGTGATAGACTGGCGACCTGTCCAGGGTGTACCCCGCCTCTCGCCCTGTGTCCGCTGGGATAGGCTCCAGCCCCCCCCCCCCGTGACCCTGTACAGGATAAGCGGTAAAGTTAATGGATGGATGGATATATTATATATATATGAAAAGATGATGCATACCACTGATATATAGATCTGATATAAACAGGCGTATTAGTCACAAACCAATTACAATTAGAAACATGGCTTCTTTTACAATACACAGAGGCCAAACTTAGAGATACGAGTGGATTTCTGTTTGTTTTATTTGTTTTAAGGGTACATTTACATTTTATACATTTATACATGATTTTTTATGTTTACTTTTTTTTCTACAGTCAGAATGCTCAAGGCATTTGGGGTACAGTTTCCAAAGAGCACAAATTGCAATAATGCATGTGGGACACACCCACCCACACACACCCACCCACACACACCCACACACACACCCACCCACACACCCCCCCCCACCCACACACACACACACGCACACACACACGCACACACGCACACACGCACACACGCACACACGCACACACGCACGCACAGGAGTGACTACAGACACAAGAAACCAAAACCATCAGTGTTGCAGCTGTTAAATCAAGAGAACTTCTGAGGAGCTCAATAAAATGAACTGTGGCAGTTTAATGGCAAGTGAACCCAGTAAACAAGTTGACATTTTGTTTGTGGGCATTCAGACTCGAAGGGGAAACATACCGACACACTGAGCGCAACGCGGCAGAGACAGCCTGTTCCTACACGCAGCCACATTTTTGTCAAGTTAGATTTCATGTTTAGAGAAGGACAAGTTACAAGTTACTTCCAGAATACTGAATCCCATGGTGGCGTGCCTTTTCAGAGCGTTTATCTCTGGGACAGGGAGTGGTACCGGGACTGGGTCAGAACCAGTTTGGTGACTGGTAAACGTGGTCCGGGGAAGGCAGAGCCCAGCCTAGGCGCTGCTCTAGGATCAGTGTGACTGGACATACAGGCAGGGAGTGAAAGCCGTGGGACAGACGTACTGAGGAAAACAAGAGCGACAGAGAGACAGATCCAAGTTGACTGAAACAAGGAAGATCCTTGCAATGTTCCCCTTTTCAACGCACACACGTTATCTTTCCAACAGTCACAGACTGGGCTGGCCCAATTTCTACCTGGGGCTGTGCAGGTATTGGGTGGGGGGTGGGGGTTGTTTTGGAGGAGTGTGTTCTCTCAGCACCCTTTGTCGTGTTCTATCTATAGCAGCAGCAGGAGCAGCACGTTCCGGAGCAGAGCCCAGAGTTCTAGCCGTACATTCCATTCCCTCCCCCAGATTCTCTGCAAATCTTTCCCACCAGGAGACACTGTCTATACCCTTGAGAACATTGCAGGAGATATTTTACAAACATAAAAAACTATATTTAAAAAGACAATAATTTTCACTTTGAACGAGAGAGCACTTACCCCCGTGCGAAACTAAACTTTTTCAATATAAAACAATCTTTTTTACACGGTCTGTCTCAGGAAAAGAGACCCAGGTGGAGGTCCCGCCCCTTTCCTAACTGCCCCTCCTCATTCAGCCAATAGAATCTACCATCCAACTATCCATCAATGCGGATCCAATGGGGTCCCTGCGTGCGGCTCTAAGGGGAGGGTCAGACGCGCGGTAACCCTATGCGTAAGGCTGGCAGTTCAGGGGGTCGGGGACTAATGCACAAAGAAGTGCCTCAGTAGCTCCTCCACTGACGGCCGCTGCTTGCTCACCAAGAAGACGCGCTGGAGGAAGTCGCGGGAGTGGTCCGAGGCGTGAGGCGGCAGAACGGGGTTGGTGGGCTGGGTGGCGATTTCAAAGATGGCTGCCATGGCCTTGATCTCAGCCCACGGAGGGCGCTGCGTCAGCATCTCCACCACGGTGCAACCGATGCTCCTTCACAACAGGTAGACAGGGGGTTGGTGTCAACAGTAACTTAACACACACACACACACACACACACACATATCACACACACACACACACACACACACACACACACACACACACACACACACACACATCCTTAAAACTACTTACAAAGCACTACTTTGAGGTGGTAAAGTAAACACAGTCTTATTGCTTTCCTTGTATCATTCACATCTATGTATTGCCCGCCAATCTCAGAAACCCGAAAAGCATAGCAGAATCAAATACAAAAGAGTAATTATACCGCAAATCTGTCAAATGCCACTGCATCTTAATTGACCCGATGTCAGCCTCCACTGATCATTTCCGGACTCATCCAGTAGGGGGTGCCAGTCACAGACTTGATGCCCGTCCCTGACAGGCAGATTGTCTGCAGCCGCTGGCTCTAACCCCAAAGTCCCCGAGCTTCACGTTGCCCACAGAATCCCTCAATATGTTGGCCCCTGAGAGAGAGAGGGCAAGGAGGCAGACAGAAACATATTCCAGTCAAACGTTTCAAATGTCTACAAAAACGTGGTTTCGCCAGTCTACAGAGTGACTGTAAAGTGTGGAAGTTTGTCAAAAGAGAGAGCTTTTCAAATGATTATTTGAAAGTGTCAGCCATTCGCCTTTGTAGCATAAAGTAGCAAAGCCATTTTCATGACACAAAGAGGTTACATTCCGATGATCCAATGTGCCAAGCCCTGGGCTAAGGGTCAGTCCACTGTACTCGTTCTCAATGTATGAGCAGTGTGACCTATATTATTTAAACGAGCGAAGACTCCATGGCTATACCTTTAATGTCACGGTGGACGATCATGTGCAGGCAGGACACCCCCTCCAGGATCTGCCGGGTGTAGCGGGGCGTCCTGCTCTCCGTCAGGGCGCCGTACGACTTCAGCTGCTCTTTGATGGAGCCCTGTGGGCGGGTGCAAAGACTTTAACAAAGAAATACACTCTGAATAGGGCTTTGGAGAACCGCAGGACCCATCTCTAGAATGGTTTGGTAGGGGGAGAATGGACACACTGGTAAATCTGTTGAGGTTAGGTTTTTACATAAGCTTACAGGGTAATATATTAACGTGAGTCATTACCTCTAAACAGAAAGCTTGCAAATATTCTTCCTAACTGACTTGTATGTTGTAGAACTGTTTGTGTTTTGCTGTGTGTTCTCTGGACGCTCACCCCAGGCATGTACTCCATGAAGATGGACAGTGTTCTCTCGTTGCAGTCGCGCAGACAGCCATAGTACTGGACTATACGCTCGTGACACAGGTTCTTCAGGAGCTGGATCTCACACTCCAGGGCGCTCACCTCCTGCACGCGCAAGTGCAGATACATTGGTACCAGCTTGACAAATACACACGCACACACGCACACGCTCACACGCACGCACGCACACACACACACACGCACGCACACACACATTAATTGGCCTTTCATTTAGCAGGGACAGTGGGTCGGCTCACCTTACTGGTTTCAGGGCTTTCCGGGTCAAACTGGACCTGTTTGACGGCCAGTTCCCGTCCGGTGTCGGCGTCGTAGCACAGGAAGACCCGTCTGAACCCCCCCTGACCCAGCAGCTTGCCAAGGCGCCAGTTGGTGGGGGCACGCGGAGCTGTACACACACACACATATGTAAAAATGCATCATGACAAAAAATAATTGAATTCAGTTCGGTTAATAAAACGACAACACGTTGCATTTGTCTGTGGCGCTGTTCCTGCCCCTCTCCAGACGGTCCAACTCACAGCGACTAGGCGGGCTGATGTCCATGACGGAGAGGGTGAGCGCGGGGGAGGGGATGGACTCGATGTTGCTGCCGCGGCGCTGTTTTTTTTTGTGCTTCTGTGTTCAATTCCACAACAGTGATCTAAAACAAAGGTGGTCCCAAACTACTATTGATTTAAATACCTATTGGCCTACCGTTACATGGTCATTTACATGAATTACGTTCAATGCCTTTGATCAAATCAGAATATTTCCATCATTTTACTTATGAGCATGAGATTTTACTGGGCCATAGCAGATCAATACTGGGGTATAGTTAAAGGGGACTAGCGACACCAATGAGCTGGCTCCATCATTTTTCACCAGTGAATTTGATGAGAAGCCACTTTTTCTTTTTGCAGTAAGTTAAAGCAAAAGGTTGAAGAGTAACTATTGACCAAGATGAATTAATAATATAACGAATCTCACACCATATAACGGCACTAAGCTATAGTGTTACAGGATGAACACATGGTACACACACGGCTTTAATAACTCCATACTTCTATGGAATTAGATTGCTATCAATAATCACAAAAAAATGCAGAACAATTAATAAATGTATTTCTTGATTAATATATAAAAGGCGTGGTTCACAAATAAATGTTTAACATTTCACAAATAGTTTTTTTGTGATTTATATTTAAGTGACCTGTTCACAAATAAATGCATATCAATTCACAAATGTACTTTGAGATTTATATATAAATGACATAGTTCACACAAATATGTTTAGGTTTAAACAAATGTAAAAAAACAAACTCATAGCTGTTACATTTATTAGAAACATGCCGAATCTGGATTTGTGAAGTGCCAAACATTTGTGGATCACGTCGCATTCGTGCGTGGATTTATAAGAGCTTCCTACCACAGCTCGACTCACGAAAGCAGTTTCTTTCAAATGGTGAGTCTATGTAGCCAATTAGATATGACATTCCCTTTCAGCCAATCACATACATTTATACACACTTTACGACTGTGACCTAAGGCTTCGGTATGAAATCTGAGGCTATTTTCCAAGGTAAGAGAAGTTATATTTATGATAAACATTTTATATCACTTTACTGATGAAACAGTTTTGTCACAAAGTCTTTATTTGTTGTGGTAGCTATTTCTGAAAAGTTGCGCTAATTGAATTAATGGAGATCAGCTTCTCTTAAAGAAGCTGAGCTCCTTTGAATTTTATGGTGGTTTCTGTGACACTAGACCAAAATGGGATGGCTAGAAAGAATATATCTTTTATTTGAACTGCATTTCAATACAATAGATATTTTTACTTTTTGACATGTCACCTGTAATGTTAGAACCTAACCTATAATAAAAAAAGTCTACAGAATATGTTAGAATATATTTGGCTTGCTGCTTTTCATTAGGAAAGTGAAAGTAATGTCTGCATTAGGCCATTCTACTTTGTCTACATGCTTAACTGTAAAGATTTGTGAATTAGCACACTACTAATTGTGACATATTGTATGGAGCCAGATACCAAAGTATCCTGCCCCGGCTCTAAGGAGGAAAAGGCTGCGGACAACTGACAAGCTCAGAGTCATAGCAGAGAAGTACATGGACTAAAAGGGCTTAAGGGAAGACAGGATCTCCTGGTCGTGAAAGTTTTGCAGTGGAGGAGGACATGGACTCAGATCGCCTGCTATGAACATCAGCAACGTAATTCATGGTGGAGAAGCTTCTTTGCAGAAGCATAAACCAGGCTTCAAGGCCATAGCACGCTCAGCGTCCGTGAATCCAACAGTTTGTCTAATCATGCCATGGCAGAGCAGTTCATTGAGGATAGAATGTAACAAAAGTAGGTTAAAGGGGCCCTATTATGCACATTCAGGTTCATTCCTTCATTTAGGAGTTCTACTAGAATAGGTTTACGCGTTTTAATGTTCAATAAAAAATACTTTTTTTCCAAACTGCCTGTATCTGCAGCACATCTATTCACCCTTTGTCTGAAACGCTCAGTTTTAACTCCTGTACCTTTAATATGGCCAAACACAAACATGCCACATCGAAAAAAATCAAAGTTTACATCTGATTGGTCGGTCTGGCCGTATAACATTATTTTACTTCGTCACTGCTGGCAAGGTCCCTATATAACCGGAGTGAGGGCTGTGTCCGTATCCTCGGCATAAAGTCAAATGCGTTTTCAGTGGGTGTTGGACTCCGCCAGGGCTGCCCCTTATCACCGGTTCTGTTTGTGATTTTCATGGATAGAATCTCAAGGCGTAGCCGGGGGGAGGAGTGTGTCTAGTTTGGGGACCTCAGAATTGCTTCTCTGCTTTTTGCAGATGATGTGGTTCTGTTGGCTTCTTCAGACTGTGACCTTCAGCATGCACTGGAGTGGTTTGCGTGTGTGAAGCGGTCGGGATGAGAGTCAGCACCTCCAAGTCTGAGGCCATGGTTCTCTGCCGGAAAACGGTGGAGTGCTCTCTCCGGGTTGGGAGTGAGTTGCTGCCCCAAGCGAGGGAGTTCAAGTATCTCGGGTTCTTGTTCACGAGTGAGGGAAAAATGGAGCGCGAGATTGACAAGTGGATTGGTGCAGCATCAGCAGTAATGCGGGCGTTGTGCCGGACTGTCGTGGTGAAGAAGGAGCTGAGCCGAAAGGCGAAACTCGCGATTCACCAGTCGGTCTACGTTCCAATTCTCACCTATGGTCATGAGCTTTGGGTAGTGACCGAAAGAATAAGATCGCAAGTACAAGTGGCTGAAATGTGTTTCCTCCGTAGGGTGGCTGGGCTCAACCTTAGGGATAGGGTAAAGAGCTCGGTCATCCGGAGGGAACTCGGAGTAGAGCCGCTGCTCCTTCACGTCGAAAGGAGCCATATGAGGTGGTACGGGCATCTGATTAGGATGCCTCCTGGGTGCCTCCCGTTGGAGGTTTTCCGGCCACGCCCTACTGGTAGGAGACCCCGGGGTAGACCCAGAACACGCTGGCGGGATTATATATCTCGTCTGGCCTGGGAACGCCTCGGGGTCCTCCAGGAGGATCTGGAAAGCGTTACTGGGGATAGGGACGGCTGGAATTCCCTGCTGAGCCTGCTGCCACCGCGACCCGGCCCCGGATAAGCGGCGGAAAATGGATGGAATAGATGGATGGACTACTGGTAAGGTTGCATAACTTAATAAAAAATATGCCCATTTAATATGTATTTAACCCCGATCATTATCCAATGTCAACACATCAGTGCAGTGCTTCTTCACTGTTGTTTATCTACTACCACCTGGTGATGAAATTTGAGAAATGCACATATTATTGAATGATAGGAAAAATTTAATCTGACTTATATATGCTGTATATTAATAGTTTTATTTATATTGTTTGTATACTGCTTAAAGCATTAACAAATTCTGTGCCCAGTTTGTTGGTGCTTGCAATTATATTTATACTTCTGTAGACATTTTGTGTGATATCACATAAGGTGAGACGTTTACATCTTACATTGTTTCAAGTACAAGCCTGAAGTAGGTTTTGAAATCCTTCACGTTGGTTCCTAGCTGAAGTGGATGGAAGTGGATGATGGATTGGATGAAGTGGATGATGGATTCCTCTTAGTCTGCCATCGATGGTGGTTCCAACAGTCTTTGAAGACCTGCAGATGTCTCTGCATCTTTATGGAAGAGATATCCAGTGCAGTCTATCGATGTGGACCTCTTCCTCCGGATTGAGGCCCTCCCTTTCAAAGTGGCAGAAATAAAGACAGAAGAGAAGAGAACCATACTCCAAAGACATTAATTATTTTATTTATTATTTATTTTATTTGTATTTTCTGTCCACAATCTTTGTATTCTGTAGACAGAAACAACTGGTAAACACAGCAAGAAATCCAGATGGGAAGAAAAAGGAGTTGGGTAAAGAGTGGAAAATTGCTAATTTTGTTCATTGCTGTAGAAATGTGCACACCCCGAAACTGCCCCCCTTGGGCTGTTGTAGCTGGTGGAGCTGAAGACGGCCCCTCACAGAAGAGAACCGGTTTTTCTGGAACACGGAAGGAACCGGGAACAGAGGCTGGAGCTTGGGAAATCATGAGGATGGTATGGGAGTTTTAGGGTTAGGGTTAGGCCGGAACCAGATGACTGAACTGGAAAGGAGCCTCTGGAGATGCTGGTGACTGGTGACGGGCTGCTGGAACAACCAAGGACTGGAGGAGAGGTGGTCCCCTGAAGATCTCCCTGTCCTCAGCTGTAGGGGGATCAAATACTGGAAGAGAGATGGTCCCCTGAAGATCTCCACCTCCTCAGCTGTAGGGGGATCAAATACTGGAAGAGAGGTGGTCCCCTGAAGATCTCCCTGTCCTCAGCTGTGAGGGGATCAAAAACTGGAAGAGAGGTGGTCCCCTGAAGATCTCCCTGTCATCAGCTAAAGGGGGATCAAATTCTGGCCTCGTCTCCCTCATGAACAATTCCACGTCTGAGCATGCGGAAATTAGCTAAAAGTCTCCTCTACACATGCCTCACTCTCTGCACATGCCTCACTCACTACACATAGCCTCACACACTCTCACATACACTCCATAACAAAAACAAACTCCCCCCCACACTTCTCTCTCGTCCTCCCTTCTTTCTCGCTTTCCTCCATCCTTTCCTCTCTATCTGTCCTTTTCACCACACACACACACACACACACACACACACACACACGATACTCCTCTTGTTCCCTCCCCGCACCCTCACGTTTTCTCTCTCTCCCTCTCCCTATTCAGCTTGGTGATTCAGCTTGAGAAATAATCAGAAAACATTTCTATTCGCTTATCTCAGATGTCTGTAGATTGGTCCGTAGCCTAAAGCCTGCTGGGTGTCTGTCTCTCTCTCTCTCTCTCTCTCTCTCTCTCTCTCTCTCTCTCTCTCTCTCTCTCTCTCTCTCTCTCTCTCTCTCTCTCTCTCTGGTTAATTAGGCTCAGACATTAGATTACTGATGGTGGGTTTGGTGGAGGCAATATGGTGCTCCGTCTCGGCCTCCTCTTCCTCGCTCGGGCACCGGGTGGTGCAGTGCTACCGGCGGTTAACGTGCAAATGTAGCTCTGTACATTCATATATTCACTGGCCTGGCTTCAGACGGATTTGGGCAAAAAATATTGCTGGGTTTTGCACATTTTCCTGCATTGGTCTCAATACCTTGTCTTTTACTTAAAAAAAAAATCAGCACCATCTTTTCTTTTGTCACACTTTGTAAATTTTCATAGGCAATATTGCTGTACGAGATGAATTTCCCTCCTTTTCATAAGCCTATATATTTTATAACGTGCTCTTAACGTGGGCCAGTCCACTGTGGTAGGGGCCGCACCCCAACTTAGAGCAACAGAAATCATTGGCCATATGCGGAGAAATACACAGGAAACGATGGTCTAGTATCCATTATGCCATATTCCAAGATTAGCACTAAAAAAAAATCTGAGAGCAGATATGCTATTGGGGTTTTCAAGTGGGCACCCTCCATCTCGGATGTTTAGTTAATTTGAGCCCACAACACCCCCAGAAGGCTTAACGGTGAGCAATGCCGTCTCAGGTCTAGTCTTTGGTCTGCGCTGCCTCGGGGCTGAAGGAGACCAGGTCTACCCTGAGGACATTGACATGGACAACATTTACAAGACCGTGAAGAAGCTCAGGGCAGTTTGAATCTAAAGAAGGTTCCAGGACATCCATGGCCAATAATGACCAAGGTCAATGACAAACCACCAAAGAAACCTTCCATCCTTCAAACACTGTCCCAAAAAGGTAGGAGACTTACTTTGTTACATTTAAAGTACATTGACGTCATAGTGAATTCTGATGTGTATCTAGAACTCATTGATAGAAGCAGTTGTCTCATTTATTATTCTAGAGCTGTAGTGTCAAAAACAGTCAGATTTTTTAATGGATCTAGGTATTAAATTTCAAATAGGTTCTATAATTGAAATGGCAGGTTTATATATCCATCCATCCATTAATCTAAAGACAGGTTCCAGGACATCCATGGAGCCAATAATGACACAGGGCGAGAGGCGGGGCACACCCTGGACAGGTCGCCAGTCTATCACAGGGCCCATATAGGGACAGACAACAACTCACACTCACATTCACACCTACGGGCATTGAGTCACCAATTAACCTGCATGTTTTTGGACTGTGGGAGGAAACCGGAGTACCATGGAGGAAACCCACGCGAACACGGGGAGAACATGCAAACTCCACACAGAAATTTTTTTGGGTCAGGTGGGGATTGAACCCAGGACCTTCTTGCTGTGAGGCAACAGTGCTAACCACCGAGCCACCGTGCTGCCAGGTTTATATAAAGAAGGTCAAACCAGAGCAACCCACTCAGACATCTTCCAACCAGCACAACACCACCAGTCCAGCTGAGGAGCACACCGCTGAGTACTGATAACCATTATCCTCATCAATAACATTCATTTTAAACTCGTAAGTTCAAATAATATTGCATTGCATTCTAATTAGGACTGACTCTGCCTTGGTGGAGGACCACAGAATGTAGCCTCAGAAGAAGTCTATGTGGGTCAGGTTTTTCTACACCACTGTCAAAACCTGAGGCCCGACAAAACATCCCTTGGTTTGAGGCTTTATGGTCAATTGAAGCTGTTTGCATTGATGGCGTCTCACGTGCACTTCATATAAAAGTGCAAGTGTCTTGGTGAAAGTGGTTTGCCCTTCTTCAATTAACCGCGGCTAACTTTGAGCTTCTCGAAAACAAGTAAAAAGGAACAATCCTTTCGTCTCTTCGGAACGCGTTAATTTGATTTGTAGGCCTGTGATCCCCGACCTATTTTGGGTTTTGTGTAACGCAAACATCAGAAGCCCTAAAATAGTTGCAATTGTTTCACCCATTGACAACCACTGCTCGGAGTTTACTTGAGCTAGTCCTGGTAGGCCTGCATGAAAAACACACGTGGAGCTGGACCCTGTAGAGAGACGAGAGAGAAAGGGAGGCCCGTTTCTTCAATTCAATATGTTATCTGCTTTCGTTTCATGCAATCGTTACAGAGTGAGGTGGAGGAAAGTGTTGCATAGCGTGCAGCTCTGACAAAGACACACACACTGGCAGTCAGGGGCCGGCCGGTGACAATAGTTTTACCACAGGAACGGAGTGAAGTAGTGAAACAAAGTAGAGAAACGTGGCCCGTTACCATGGTAGTGGCAGTGAGTACGCTAACTTGGCTGCGTTCACATTGAAGGACCACACGAGGCCATTGGCCGATAAACGAGCGTGTAATAGAGACAGACCGATACAAATCTGCATCTTTGGTATGCCTACATTCAGTGCTGATATACACAGACTTGTGCTTTTCAGGCATTTCTGTGACCATGAGAAAAGATCCAGAGGGAGAGAGTATTAAGCAGCGAGGGAAAAATGTATGGTTTGAATCTTGAATAAAACTTGAAATGTATAATTTATGTGCTGTATCATTTTGCGTGAGCTGGCTTTGTAGACATATTAGCCGCAGGTCTCTCACTCCCTCATGCACAGCGGCAGTACGCTCTGTCTGGCCTATCAAAATGGACGCCTGAAGTGGGTCCATAGTGCCAAGGAATGGTGGCGAGCTAGCAAGTTGCATTCGCTGCACAGGGAGTTGTAGTCCAGTGGCGGTGTGTTAAGAGGTACATTCATGGTACAATGAAGAGTGTCAGCAATGTCAGTAACACAGCCTTGTGATACAGAAGCAGCCTCTCTACTAGACGTGCCTTCCAAATCTTGTCTTTTTTTAAGATTGAACACATATTAACTCAACAAAACATATTGACCTGAGTCCAAAACGGTTTTTCTAATTTAGTTTGATATACATTCAGTGTACAATGAGAGAGACAGAGAGAGAGAGAGAGAGAGAGAAAGAGAGAGAGGGGAGAGAGGGGAGAGGGGGGAGGAGAGTGTCAGCAGTGTCAGTAACTCGACTTTGTAATACACAAACAGTCTCTTCATAATTAAACCTGTACAGCCTTCCAAAGATTCTCTTTTTATACTAAAATGTACATATATTTACTCCACAAAGCCTTTTTGATATGATTTCAAGTCTGGATCTTAGTTGATCATTGAGTATACAAGGTTTCAGCCACTGGAATGTGGATGCTGTGATGTTAATGTGGTAGAATCATGTTATCGAAGAGGAGGAAAAACTGAAGAAACTATTTTAAACAGGGGATTTCTTATTATCAGAATAACAAATAAAATGTGTATTTCTTGGTAACTACATTTTTGTGTCCATATATTCATTGTCACACACATTAAAACCGAACCGAACTCATTTCTGTTCAAAGTTTACTGGTAAACGAGGTGTGGCGTTCACCACGGTTACCTGGTAGAAGCCCCGCACCAGGCTCTCGGTCTGCTGCACCACGCCCCTCTCGATGCGCCACTTCACCATGCGCTCCATGTGCTCCTTCTTGTTCTTCTCCGACACGGCGACGTTGGCCCCGCCCCCGCCTTCAGCTCCCGCTCCGTGATCTGGAGCGCCCACGGCGCCAAGGGGTCAAAGGTCGTTCAGAGTTTGATGCGTACACCGTTTGAACAGTTGTAGACGTTTTTGTTTTTTTTCTTTCTTTTTATTATGACCAGAGTAACCCGCTCTATACAATACATACACTGCACGCACTCTGTATTCAAATACACAAGACAACTTTGCCCATTCAAACAGCATTATTCCAGTCCAAACAAGAAGATACCTATAAACCCAGATTAAGCATCCAACAACAACTATCCCAACCATCCATATAACATTGTAGGACATGCTTAGGGTCCCACGGACCTGTAGGTTGGCTTACGTATTGGAATACACTAATGACCTGAAATGCCTTCCCATGCTACGCCATCAGTGCATCCATATAACATTGTAAGACATGTTTAGGGTCCCAGGACCCGTAAATTGGCTTTGGTATTTGAATACACAACGGACCTGAAATGTCTTCCTGAAATGCCCCATGCTGCGCCATCAGTGCATCCATATAACATTCTAAGATGGCTTGAGGACCCTATTAAAATTGCCTAAGTTGGCTTACGTATTTAAATCCATGCCATGTCATGCTTTCAGGGCTGTGTGTGTGTGCGGGGGACGGACCTGTCCAAAGACCTCCTCATTGATGGTGAAGGTGAGGTCAAGCATGTCCTCAATGTCGTTGTCCTTCATCCACTGCAGGCTCTGGTGGAACTCCTCGTCCAGGTACTCCAGGTCACTCAGCTCGCACAGGCTGGCCACACACACACACACACACACACACACACACACACACACACACACACACACACCATGGAGTCAATGGATATCTTTGTGTGTGTGTGTAGCTTATTACATGCCGAGTTTGTTTGTAGATTCCAAATCTATTTGTAGATCGTACTTTATATTTGTGGATCACGCCGAGTTTGTTTGTAGATTCCAAATCTATTTGTAGATCGTGTTTTGTGCATTTACAATAATTTTGATAGAAATATACCTCCATATTTCTCCACCACGTAACGTTAAACCATGCGTCATCTAAAATTGTTATTCCGCTGTTGTATATTTTCTTCATGAATTTTTTTGTTTTCTTTAACGTCTATGTGTGAGTAACAAATTACTTAAATTAACGTTATAGACGGTTGTAACACTTCTGAGACAATTTTATAATCTTAATTTTGACATCGGATTTGCCAGGCATGGGGATGAACAAGATTGTAGAATGTAATTTAAAGTACACCCATGTTTTAAGACTAGTTACGTGTTCATCGTTCACAGCAGTCAATGCTCACATTTTGTAGGACCAGGTTTGATCCTAAACTCTCCACCATGATCCACACTGCAGGGACAAGTAGAACCACAGACAGTGACTGAGTCATGTGGCACCATTTCATCACAGGCGGATAGTAAAGACCTAGCTTGTCATGCCAAAAAATAAAATGTATATTAGCATGTTTAAATTGAGGGAAATAAAATAAGGAATTAAATGTGATGGAAGATGTAAAACTTGCCAAATAGACAAAACCTGCACCAAGACTCTGATATGGGGTCAGCTTTAACCTGGCCTCGAAATATGGGGGCGATAAATAATAAAAAAGTTTATCTTCAGGTTTACTGAACATGAAAAACATATTGAAACTTTAACTGCGGTTGGCCTAGGAGAGATACTGTTCCATCTTTAACATGAGTGCCTGAGAGTAATGTTAGAACTTGGGTAAATGGCTAAACCAATATTATAATATTAAATCACTGAAAACAGAACTGAGAGAGAGAGAGAGAGATAATGGCAGGATATGTCACTGTACCATTTAAGATTAAATAAAGTTCAAAGGGTTCAACACCTTACTCACAAGTTCCTTCCAAACTGTTTTTTGCCAGCATTTTAAAACGGCATGTGTAATAAAATCCACGAACAGAAGATATTTCCACATGGCTGGGCAATATTTCCGCAAGACTGAACAGTGTTTAGCTAAGCAACGCTAGGCTAACATTTGGCTAGGTTACCATTTCCATGAGGATAGGCTATATTTCTTACATATAACTCAGTTGTTCCACCTTAAATAACATAATAAGAGAATAGCAAGAGAAAAACAACCTGAATCCATTCACAGAATAATGTTGTCCATTCACCTCTCCTCAAACTGCAAGAGAGTACTGCAACCACTTGAAGACTCCCAGGAGCTTTAAGTAAAATATATCTACATACAATATTTCCTGACAGCTAAATAGGAATTGTATAGCTTATTGAGCAGATTGTCATTTATTAATATGACATTTTCTGTCCATACATATTTATTTTTTGATTTTCAGGTTTTTGTTTATCACTCCATGTGTTTCCATGTGAGAACAAAAGCATCTATCAATGATTTTGTTTTTGACCAATGAAGGAACGGTCTAATTACATATGTGTTTGATTGTTGTAAGATCTGTACTTGTGACTGGGAAGATGTTAGTGGTGGTTTTAGATAGCTATGTTTCATGTATCACTGCTTATCCACACATTCCCACACATTATTTAGTTCCTAGTTATTTTCTCTAGAAGCACACAGTTTGACACTGTCTGCCTCCTTGTGGTTAATATGAGTTTTTTGCGGGGTTTGTGCTGTTGCATGACTAAGCCATGTAAATAGTAAATATTTCATTATTGACCTTTTTCATTCAGTGGTTGAATATCTGGCTGAAGTTTTTATATATTTGTAGTCACCATATGTGAGAAATTATGTATTTGGGTAGTTATTTAAAATAAACTACTAAGGATGTAAGACACTGACACTAGTGTGACTTGTTACTTTTTTTATTGAGATTATAATTAATCAGCGCATAATTTTTACAAAGTAAAACAATATATGGTAACACATCAGAGAGCATTTGCTGAATGATACTAGCCAGGTCCAGATGGAGTGAGATGGCCAACAACAATGTTACCACGTTACCATGGAGATGCTTGTTTCTCAAACACACCTGAGCTCTGTAGACAGACCAGCTGCACTGGTAAAGAAGGTGGTCAATTCTGTATTCATAGAACAAAACTAAACTGATAAACTCTCCAAAGACACAGTAGGTTAGTCTGTTATAGTATATAGTACAGGGGCGTAAATATATTTAGTGTATTTGGGGCTAATTTTATCCCCATTGAATAAAGTTTTGGGGCAATTTGCAAATTCCAGGGGCAATTTTTTAAGTCAGGAAACAACACTTTAAAATGGCTTCAAATGCAACAGTCAGTCTTGCCAAAATTGTACAGACTATGACAAATATAAAACGACATCATACACTCGACATGATTCTTTGTATGTTCCTTGAAGATAAAGTAAGTAGATATTAATATACATAGATGTAAACTATTGCAACAAAAACGTTTAATGAGCCATTTAACCATGCGTGTATTTTTAATGTAACAATGTGTGCTCTTAATAATAAAGACATAGATCCTAAACTTGATCGACCATAATGTCTTTCTATCAGGGTTATAAGGTTTTAATTTTCCCAATTCAGTGTAAATAGGGATAAAACGGATGCTTGAATTTTTTTTTTTTTTTCATGCTTTTTATTGCTGTAGTCATTGGTAAGCAGGGCTCCTGAAATTTGTCAGGAGTCAGCTACAAAAGGTTAGAGGGCCTTTGTCATTAATTTTATGCTGGTAAAGTTGGGCTGTGGATGCAGGAGGAAATATGAATCATCTTTTGTGATATCTTAGTTACCAGTTGTGGTTAATTGTCTCACCATGTTGAGAGTAGGTTTCTTACCGGTTAGTGAGTATCCTCATGTAGATTATTCTTGACACCAAATATCCATGCAAAAAAACCTTGACCCTCTTTCTTATGCTGCTTCCTTGGGTCTTTGAAGTCCTTGCTGGTCTTCTCCTTAGCCTCCTCCTGACTTAGGTTTCTCTTAAGAACATACCTGCTCCTTGGGTCTAGGAAACAATCCAGTACAGGGTACAGTAATATTTTAGGATCATTTTCAGTACTCTGTCATCGTTCCAGTGTTTGTTTGAAGGACACAATAAACAACTCACCGCTGACTTTGTTATAAAAGTTTCCAGTTGATGGGTCATGGTTGCCAGTCAACACAGGTTGACGGCAGGTTGGCATGGTCTGTGACAAACATGAACCAATTAAACCACAACTCTTTCATCAGTAATGCGACACATACATTTATCTTTTCTTGACATTATATATACAGTATATTATAATTTGAACGTTTAGACAAGTGAAAGGTGTTCTTGTATGTGGATGTCCTCTTTTTCAGCCTGATATAAAGTGTTTTATTAGTTTTACAGTGTGCATCTGGTACCTCAGTGGCTGTCTTCCTCATCCTTATTTTGGAGTTGTCACTCAGGCTGATTGCTGAAAAGATGTCCTTTGTGTAGGGTGCTGTTGTCATAGTGACCTCATTGAACATTACACACTCCTGTGGAGGAGCAGTGCTCCCAGGGAAGCTGCTCAGGTCGGGGTTCACCAGGACAGGGCTGTCCCCCTTGTGTCCATGCAGGCGAGCCTGTGACTCTACAACGTTGGTCTGAAAGAGGACCTTTTTCTGTTGCTCTTTCTTCACTGGAGAGGTGGTGTTCTTATGAGGGGTGTCCCCCATAAGGCTCTGTGCCTGCTGGACATTATCGGCTGGCTCGGCCTCTTGCTGGAGATCCACTTCCAAAGTTAGAATGCGTTGGCTTTTTACCTGCACGTGAAGTGTGTTGACCTCCAGCACAGCAACCTGTTGGTCCACAGGTGCTTGGAACTGTGTGTCTACCTGCAGTGCACAGCTTTTCATCTCCTCAAAGGCTAATTGAACTTCCAGCTCAGTCAGTGGGAGCATGATGGCAAGCTGCTGAAGGTTGTTCTTCAGTGGGAGGTTGGTGAGGGCCAGAGAGAGATTAGCCTCTACCTGCTGCTCTGGTTGGGGTTTCACTTCCCCGATGAGACCATCAAAAAAAGCTTTCCCACTCCTGTCATTAAAATCCATTGACAGTGGGGCGAGTGGGAATAATTTCACCAACGCCTGCTTGTTTGTGTCCACCTGCATCTCTTGCGTTACCTCCATGATGGAAGCCTGGAGCTGGGGCTCCTCAACTTCACCAGAAATGTCCCTTTCTTCAACAGCTTCCCTCATGAAGACGACTTGAGGGCTCAGGGCCTCCTCTTTCAGAAGGTGCGTGCTCACTACCTGTTGAGCAGCTGGGACAATGCTCGTGTGGGGCGTTGCTGGAAAGAACTCTGCCACAACCGTGTCCATCTGCTTCTCTGGCTTCATTTCCATGAGATTCACTGGATGGAGCTCCAACTGTTCCTGCTCACACAGGGTTTTACCCTCCATGGCAGCAAACTGAACTTCAGGGTCAGCCCTCAGTTGATCTTCTGGTACGTCCACACTCATCAGTGGAGCTAATGCAACCATCAACAAGGTCTCCTTTAGGACCTCCACACCCACAACTGCCGAGGCAGACACCTCAAAAAGAACATCTGGTTCCGACTGGAGACAGGTTTTATATTCCAGGACACACTGAGGAAGAAGATCTGCTGTCTGGGGAGTCTTCATCTCCTCTAGCACAGGGCGGTCTTCATCTCTCTCCATTGTAGAGGTTGTAGGTTCCTCCCGAAGTCCCTGGGTCTGTGGAGCTGGACTGACCACTAGGTGGGGCTTGCCTTCATCTTCACGACTGTTTGGCTGGGAAACCTTCTGGTGGAGTAAGACAACAAAAATATAGGTTGTCCCCAAATAGAATAATTCTCACTTATGTCAAATAACTTTGTTTTTACCTTGGTCAGCTCATCCTCCAAGTAAAGCAAGCGTAGACGTTCCCATCGTTCCAGTTCCAGGATCTTCTTCATTTTCATCCTCTCAATTACATCAAGAATTTCATCACTTCAAACAAGAGAAGATATTAGGTTTTTAAATGGCAGAAAGTCTTACAAAATGACCACCTTCAAACTAGATTTCTGTTCATCTACAGCTGACATTACTTGGCAGAGATGTTGATTAAAACTCTTACCCATCATCAGATGAGAGAGGCCAATCAAAACCCGGGGTAGCTCCCTGCCCCATCGGTCCCATATTATATAGAACAGGACCGAAAGGCCCTGTGGGAATTGTAGTCCTTCCATTCCACTCTCTATGTGGAATGGAATGGCCATGGTAGTAATAGTGGTGGTGGTGAACCTCATTCGGCTGACAGCAATGTTCCTTATACATGTGAGGGGAAGTTCTCTGACCACAGTTTCTCCTCTCTGGGGACAGGTAAGAACAAGGCATTGACTCCACTCATAAATGAAGTGGGATGCACCCATGAAACTCAGAGGACAACCATATGGCATGCTTACCAGTGTAGTTGCTGTTGGAGGGTTGTTTTGAGGGCTTGTCATGACTGTATTCACAGTGTGTGGCACACTGCTCATCCTTCAAGATAACGTTTTATTATAAATTCCATGCAACAGTATTTTCTGTTAAAATTGTTTAGAATTCTGGCAATTTTCTTCATGCAAAACAAAGTTTTTGAATACTTACCACCTGTGGGCCGTTCATTTCTTTACAATAGGTTGTAGGTTTATACAGTCTTTCTCTGCAAAATAAATGACCCAGAATGAAGCATTTTTTAGATGCAGCCTAGTTTTGAATTAGCAGGATATCTTGCTATTGTGACAACATTTTAAAGAGCATTATGACCTCATCATCCCCCCCAAAAAACTACCCAATGAAATTTTATTGGAAAATGTAATTCTATGTTCCCTAATTTGTGAGATATCCCACTGTTACCCTTGGTTGCAAAAAAAAATCCCTCCACCCAAAAATGTCCCCTAAAAAAATGAATCTATTTTATAATAAATTACAACTCTAATTTACTATCAGTATTTCAATCCAGCCTTAAAAGAGAATCTTTTCACTCTAGCCTATCCCTATAATTAACTCTGTGATTAATGATCTGTAGGTTATCCCACTTTCTGTGGCAAGTCTGTTGCCATGTTTATCGTTTACCATGTAAAGAGTCTGGATTTTTGAAAAGCGCTATATAATTAAATGAATTATTCATTATTATTATTATTATTACTAAGCCATATCATTAAATAATTAATAATAATAATAATAATAATAATAATGACAATGATAATAATAATATATTATTACTATTATTATTATTATTGTTTTTATAATTTTTATAAATGATTTAGTGATATGGCTTAGTATCTTAACAATTAAAAGTAGGAGTAGGCTACTCTCAATCGAATAAGATGTTTTCCTTCTGATATTATAGGGAAGTGCAGCGGAATCCAAAATTTAGGTTGTTTGGGTCACCAATTAAACTGCTCTTCAACATTTGAACTTTCTTAATTTTGTACTGTCAATTGTTTCGTCACACCCAAAGGCACTAGCCTCAGGCTAAGCTATTAATCCTATTCTACTAGAAGTGAAATACATGCACTGCGTCATATGCATAGTACTGAGACTAAGCACTGTCTAATACAATGGCCACAGTCTATTAAAACATTACAGAGATTAAGAGCCAGCAGCTACTGGATGTGGTGCCTGAACTGTAGGCACTTCTTTCTATACCAAAACAATATTAAGACTTTTTTGGTCATTCAAACTTGCCTTATTCATGAATTATTGTCTTGTTAAATTACTGCAACTGTACCTTAAGAGTAGTTACAAATAAATTGCATTCTCTATTGACAATCTATTTGAGTTAATCCCTGCAGATTCTGAGGCCAGGTTGATATACCAACAATAAAATGTTTTGGTAATACTCAACACTAGCTGGAGTAGTTTTAATAAAATCACCTTAGACCATGCGAGAGTGAAGCATTTTACAGGAGCCTTCACATAAAGTTATTCTAAACGTATTAAGTTTGAACTCACCTGATGCTACAGACCCATCTGATCCAGGAGTTCTCTATCATTGACTTCAAGGCAAATAGTTCAAATCTAACTGGTTAAATATGATGGCAAGATGGGTGCAAAGTAGTGCAAACCTGTCATTTGTAACCATGCCAACTTATACATCACGATGCTAGTACATTACATCACAATCCATCCTTTCCAACACATTCTCATCTTAATTCTATGTATACACCCCTACTAAAAACACTTTCCCTTTAATAGATTTACAAATCCTAATCAATCTTTTAGTATATGATTGCTGTTTACTGTCTATATAGCAAACAGTATCTGTGTATGCACATGCAATTTTGTAAACATATCAGTGTGCGACTTCTTAAAACTCACTTTTAACTAAAAGCTTTCTCTTAACCGCTGCCTTTTATTTTGTTTTTTAGGTCATTTTTTTTATTTGTGTTATCTGATTTACTGTGATTTTAGACAAACAAATACATGAAGCACAAAACATTCAAATATTTACAAACATAGCAACTGATTTAAATTTGTTATTAAAGGCTTCTAAAAAGCAGCCACTGACTCTGCATTCTTTAGAAGTAAGAGGAGACCGTTCCAGAGAGTGGATCAACAACAGCTAAGGTACGGCCTCTCTTAGTTATGATCTTTGACCTTGGCACTGCCGATAGGCCTTGGGCAGAAGACTTAAGATGTCCAACAACTCTGCTGTACAAGGTGGTGTCAGCCCGTGTAATGCCTTGTAGGCAATTCTGCACTCAACAGGTAATGAAGAGTGTCCAACACTGGTATAATGTGTGACCTACCATGTGTATTGTAAGGTGTCCATGTGTGCTCCCCCAGTCATACCGTGTAGAGATTGTGTGCATGTGTGTGGTCCTCGGGTAATACGATGAAAAGGTTAATATACTGTAAGGTGTGTGTGTGTGTGTGTGTGTGTGTGTGTGTGTGTTCCTCCCTAACCCTCTCACAAAGGGGACACTGAGCAGCGGTTACAGCTCCATGCTAGCTCCTCTGAAGGTGTGAGGTCCCACACTTACAACTATAGTAACTAGCAAAGGTAACATTTCATTACAGGCTACTTACCACTCTGGGACATGTTTTATTCTTATTCTTTACTTGTTGTCACATTCTTCTTTAGCTATGGAGACGGCCCCTGTTGAGATGTAACTTAACCGACACAACAGCACTCACAAATTTGTGGATGCACAACTTTAGAATCCGCATTCCTTCGATTTTACTCCCTCTGGCACAGTCAACAAAATATAACCCTTGAGCTGGGAGTGTATCCCACAATTCATTATGCTTAACGGTGTTAACCCGTCTCTCCCAAACTTTGAAATGTGCTGAAAAAATTGCTTACAAATGTAAGCACTGCACGATGGTAATGATAAGTTTAATACGTTTGAGATAATGGCATTGTGGTTTCATGGTCGTAGGTTACATGTTGTTAATCCTTTGTCAACACGTAGTACATATGTACACATCCTTACAAAATTACAATTGTAAATTACAAAATAAGAGCAATCAGCTTGCCAGCTAAGGTGAGCAAAAATTGCACAAATTGCCAAAATTTGTCTCCTCCTTCTCTGAGAAAATAAATCAAAACACATTTTGCAAAAGCTGAAACTTAACTAGCATGAAAGCTGCAATTTCACTGAAAAACACTCTTCTTACAAATTCCTCTCTTAAAGCCAGAGTTTTTCCATTCCAAAATATTACTCCCTCTCTTCAAGGTACGGCTCCCTCATGAGTACGTCACAGAAACATCTCTGGAGTGATCACTGGTGTGGGGGGAGAAAGGGAAGATCATATCTCAGATCAGAATGCAGCCTTGGTTTTGAAAGTTGAGAAGACACGGCTCAAGTGTGTTAATGGAACGGCTCGAGCCTTACAGTGGCTGTTGTTAGGGTTTTCCCCTCACATACCAGAGTTCTTTGTTGGCAAGGAAGACCACTCGGACACGAGGAAACAATCACATATTAGTTTTATTCTACTTTATTCCAAACCTTAATGTCACACATCTTAATGCTAAATAAATCATTTAATATAAGCGTAGGCGCGTATTCAATTAATTACCTTGCAGATATCGTCACAAGTGTGTGGATACCGGAGAATAAAGCAGAGCGGCCGCTCCAGCATGGATTCTAACTTTCTTCCCCCCTCCTCCCTCTCTTATATGCTAGCCGCCCCCAGTCGTATCCCGTGAGCCAGATGGTGGGACTCACCCCTCCCCCCCTGTATTTCCTGTTATTCAGTTTCCGGTTTGCCCCCTTTTACACTCAACTCAGCATTAGCGTTTATGATTATCCTCACACTGTATATAACTTTATGAGATTGGCGATCCCTATCGTTGGTTTAGCGTAATTATGTTTCCTAACCGTCGCAAAGAAGACAGGCAGAATGCTCGTGGTCACTGCATGTCGCTAGCATTATCGAGGCATGGTCCAAGTGTGGGAATCTTTTCTTGATTTAGCGACACACTTTCCTGTGCAATAAAGCAACTCATCACAGTTTTACAGGCGTTCACGCCTGGCGGCAGACAGCTTTCATCTTGAAAATTGAGATTTCAGGTGGACTGTTCCGAAAGGTGATTTTTTAATTCTCCCATAAACATTACAGTGTGTATACTATAGAAATCTATTGAAAACAAGTTAATATAAAAAAGTTACATATAGAGCCTAAAGGTGAAAGTCGCTGTTCATTCTAACCGGGCCTTTTCCAAGAAGTGCAAAGGAAAATGCGCTCCAGTAGTTAGAAGACTATTTTAACATCCTGTTTCCCTGGAGTGCAGTGTATTTGGGCAGCGTGTGTGTATTCTTTGGTGTTTTTTAAGGCTTGACAATTGAGAGAAGTTTTTCCCACAGTCAGAGCAGGGATATGGCTTTTCTCCAGTGTGTACTCTTTGGTGTGTTCGAAGGCTGGATAATCGCGAGAAGTTTCTCCCACAGTCAGAGCAGTGATATGGCTTTTCTCCTGTGTGAATTCTTTGGTGTTTTTGAAGGGTTGACAACATCGAGAAGTTTTTCCCACAGTCAGAGCAGTCATATGGCTTTTCTCCTGTGTGTATTCTTTGGTGTGTTTTAAGGTTTGTCAAGTAAGAAAATTTTTTCCCACAGTCAGAGCAGTCATATGGCTTTTCTCCTGTGTGTATTCTTTGGTGTGTTTTAAGGTTTGTCAAGTAAGAAAAGTTTTTCCCACAGTCAGAGCAGTGATATGGCTTTTCTCCTGTGTGTATTCTTTGGTGTGTTTTAAGGCTTATCGAATTAGAGAAGTTTTTCCCACACTGAGAGCAGTCATATTGCTTTTCTCCTGTGTGTATTATTCTGTGTTTTTTAAGATTTCTTCGTTGAGCAAAGTTTTTCCCACAGTCAGAGCACTGATATGGCTTTTCTCCTGTGTGTGTTCTTTGGTGTATTTTAAGGGTTATCCTTTGAGAGAAGTTTTTCCTACAGTCAGAGCAGTGATATGGCTTTTCTCCTGTGTGTATTCTTTGGTGTCGTTGAAGACTTCTTAAGTGAGCGAAGTTTTTCCCACAGTCAGAGCAGCTATGTGGCTTTTCTCCTTTGCATGTCGTCTGATTTCTCATTGAGCTAGAGTGTCCCTTATAAACTGTTCTGCTTTTGTAGCTGTTGTGATGTTGGCCTTTACCTATTTCAGTAATTCTGTTGGTTGTAACACTCCATTTCCCATGAGCCCCCAGTAGTTTCCTGCAGTCTCCCAGAAAAACTACGGCTGTCTTTAAGGGCACAGGAGAACAGTACACTGAACCATTTGGATTTGAAGATAGACAATGGATTTGCTTTTGTTCAATGTTCTGCAGACCAGACAGAAGGTTCCCATTTTCAGGGTCCTGATAATCAGAAAAAGTATGATTAGATTCTTGCTCACTTTGTGTTGCAATGAAATTAAAATAATTTTGACTGAACATTACTTAAAATTATTTGAAATTAACTAATAAACTATAAACCCAAACACCTCCAGAACTCTCTTTTCATCTAAAACAAAACACCTGAGCTGAAGTAGAGTTTAGAGAATTTATCTCCACCTGCCTTGGACATATTCCATCAAGTTTATGGTTAAGGAAATTAACAGACTCCACAGACAAACCAGTTATTGTTTTACTGGTAAACTCTGCAAACCCAAGGTGTGAACAATGTCCACAACTAAGACAGCTAGCTCCCATCTAAGAGCCCATGTATGTTCAACACACCATAAAAAAGTCTAATAAAATTGTAACCTATTCAATCTTCATTCTACTACTTACTTCAGCCATGGTGATTCCTGTTGCCTCTCCACAGCTTGTGTTAGTGTGTCTCTCTCAGTGATCGGTCTTTGTTCCTAGGCTGGTAGGAAAAGTTCCTGTGTGTCAGAATGGAGAAGGCAGAGCTTCAGTTCTTATGTATCCGTTGGTCTGCTGATGGGGGAGGGGTTTCTTTTTTGTTCTGGTCTGCCTTACAGCCCCTCCCCCTTGGTCACATGATGGCTTCTTAGAGAAGGGCGTAGTAATCCATGTGAGTGAGGGAGGGGTGCCGGGAGGTCACAGAGAATTGTGGAAATAAATATCCTCAAGTTAGCAAGAATGCGAAAGCTAGTGATAACGTTGCAACAATAAGGTGCTAGGTGCTGTTTGAATAGCCTTGAGTCCTGTACTAATTGTCACATGGGAGAACATGATTGGTCGTTATCTAGAAGAGAACACTCAAGCCATTGTAACTGAAGAGCAGGTCCTACAGGGGAGTGAGACATACTATACGTCACACGAAATGCAGCTGGGGGGGCGAATAGAGTACAAGAGAGGGAGAGAGAGAGTAAGAACTTTAGAATCTATTCTGCAGCGGCCGCTCTGATACATTCCCAGATATTTACCATTAGGGTTTCATATCTGCAAAATAAGGTAATTATTCAGCTTCTGTGTGTGTTTACTAATATATCATAGCATTAGACAAATGTTGATTAGTTATTGGTAATTAACATAATAAAGTAATCATTGTTTTTATATCCCATTTTGTGTCTGAGTGATCTTCCTTGCCATCAACGAATTCGGAAAGGTTACCTGCGGAGAACCACCCTTCTCCATTGCGGCTAAAAACCTTAACAATTTGGAGGCTCCGCTGAGATGGATTAAAGGAAGATTCAGGTAATCCGGATAAAAGACCATATAGAACTACAGCTGTGGTATTCAAAGAGAGCTCTCGAAAAACTTAAAAGGTAAACAGAGCCCGTTAAAACTAATCTGCATATTGGGCATAAACCAAATTAAGAATACCGCTGTTGTGGGGAAATGTGCGTCCTAAAAATAGTGTGACACAGTAAAATTATTTACGGTAATGCTATTGCTTTGTATGAATGTGCGCGGATGTTACTGACGGACTATATGTCTGTACATGACATGCAAGACGTGTTCCCCTACACCTGCGATTGTGAAGTGAATGCCGTTTCACAGAGACAATTCAGAGGGGATGATAATAACTACAGCTGATGTGGTTAGCGGAATGAATCCGTGCGCGACTTGTATGGGTATGTGCCTCTGACCTGGAGATTGACTGTGGTGGGGTTACTGTCTCACTTAACGCTCAATAAACCGGGTAGGGCCGTAGCATCTGTGTGATTTAGTTGTACATAAAAGTATTATTGTGTTTGTAAATAGACGGACGGGGTCCGACTCTGGTGTTATTGACGGACTATATGTCTGTGCATGACATGCAGGACGTGTTCCCCTACACCTGTGATTGTGAAGTGAACGCCGTTTCACGAAACAATTCAGAGGGGATATAATAACTACAGCTGATGTGGTTAGCGGAATGAATCCGTGCACGACTTGTATGGCATGAGCCTCTAGTGTTCCTGTTTATCTTTGAGGTAGTTGGCCACCCTAACTATGAGCTAGAAGGGGTGAACTGGTCAGTCACATCCGGGACCATTATAGTGGGCCCGGAGGGAGTGGCCGCGCACACCCACCTTAGTGAAGCTGACATGTACTGATTGTTGGGGGCTCGTCTGAATCGGTGCCGCACATCTCCTTGGCCCTCCATCCCGCTCACCAAGCTAAGAGCTATATCCGTTGCGGATTGGTTCCCATACCGGGAGTCGAACCCGGGCCGCCTGGGTGAAAACCAGGAATCCTAACCGTGTTCCTCAAGGTTTTGCCCTTTCACCCGGCTTGTTCAACCAAGTCTTACAGCACGGCATGCGCCAACTAAAAGCCACTCTGACCTGGACTCAGGCGGCTGAAGAGTCATTCATTCGCTTGAAACAACTCCTCACCCAATCCACGGATCTGGCTTTGCCCGATTACACCTCCCCATTCCATCTTGATGTTTCTGAAACAGGCTCCGTGGTCAACGGAATCCTGTTCCAGAAAAAGGGGGAGAAAGGAAGGTGTTGATGTACGCCAGCATCACATTAGACACCATGGAAAAAGACACCCACCATGCACAAAACATGTAGCTGGGGTAGCCAAACTGATCAGTAAAACAGCCCACCTTGTACAAGAACATCCACTATACATTTAAAAAACCACACAGTGATTGCGTATGTGAATTCAGCTCTGTTCACTCTCACCTCGCTCAGACAGAACAGACTAACAAAAATTTTAGGTCATATTGGTCCGGTCCAAATGAATCGCAGCCTGTGCCACTGGTGGCACCCGTATTTAGATAGAAATGACAAAAACAATATGTGAAAGACTGTAAGTTGTGTATGCATTACAATCCGCGTCCCACAGTCAAGCCACAGATGGGAAGTTTTCCCCTCGACCCTGTGCCAGGGCGAGAAGTAGTCATAGACTACACAGATATGATAGAGTGCGCACGAGGTTTTAGATACTTGCTCGTATGTGTTGACTCATTCACAGGATGGCCTGAGGCATGGCCAGAAAAAAAAAGAAGACGCTAAAACTGTCATTAAATGCCTCATCAATCATTACATTCCCCGACACGGTTTCCCAAGCAAAATTCGATCAGACAATGGGAGCCATTTAAAAAAATGTAAGATTTAAATCAGGTCGAGGGGATGTTGGGGCTAAAAAACAAATTCGGCTCGGCCTACCAATCCCAATCCCAGGGGAGAGTGGAGCGCATGAACGCCAATCTAAAACAAAAATTGGGAAAAATTACAGCCGAAACTGGGATAAATTGGGTCGATGCCTTGCCTCTAGCCCTAATGTCGGTTCGATGTGCGGTGAATCAAAACACTGGATTCACCCCATACGAGCTAATGATGGGGAGACAATTTCCAGGTCCACAGTTAGGGACCAACATGGAAGGATATCATGCCAATCTAGATGAGCCCGGTAAGCCAGCCACTGCAAACAACATCCAAAAAAGAGACTTATCACTTGAATCATATTATAACCAGCTTCGAGCTCTTGTGTTAAGTTTCTCAAAATAGGTGCTGGAGATCCGAGAGTGGGGCATTCCAAAAGGTTAACCCTTACCAGCGGCCAAGTGGATCCTCCTGCGTGTCATCAAACGAAAGTGGTCGGAGCCCAGGTGGACAGGTCCCTACGAGGTGGTGGAAAGAACCGACCACGCAGTCCGGCTGAAAGGGAAAGGTGACTCCTGGTACCACTGGACACAGTGTGCTGAGGCCCAAGAGCCAGAGCGCACCCTTGAGGAAACACGGTCAGACCTGAAAGGAAAGGAGGCTGCCAGAAGGTTTCAATCCGTGAGACGGGAGGTTCCCATCTCACTCCACAGGACAGGAAGCAGCCCAAGGACGTTCTCCAAAACACTAACACACCTCACGCACACATACACCCACACACATAGACACACATTCATATATCATGATATAAAAAAAAAAAGAGAAACTGTCATAAATAGTGTGTTTGCTTATGCACAATATTATAGTGTGTTTTCTTATGCATAAATTTCTATCTTGTTTCTTGTGCACAGGCTCCTCCTCCGACCATTGATCTGTGCCTAAGCCAGTAAAGGGGGTTGAGGTCAATTGTGTAAAACGAGCCAATAAACATTCGGGTATTGACAGTCCCTCCTCAGATGGGATGGGCATGATATTTGGTCGGTGGAAGGGTCTCATATTATCTATGCTTATTTCTATTGGCGTATTCATAGCCATTCTAGTCACGTGTGTTTGTATTTGTATACCTTTTATCAGAGTATTTAATTGCGTGCCTTATTACTGCTACGTTAGAGAAACCTCCCTCGCCCCCAGTGTACCTATGCCCCTGTTGAACCAACAGGACCTCGATTCCAGCGAAGATGAGGCTAAGTGGTGATCTCATGTTTATGAGATCAAAAGGGGGAATTGTGGAAATAAATATCCTCAAGTTAGCAAGAATGCGAAAGCTAGTGATAAGGTTGCAACAATAAGGTGCTAGGTGCTGTTTGAATAGCCTTGAGTCCTGTACTAATTGTCACATGGGAGAACATGATTGGTCGTTATCTAGAAGAGAACACTCAAGCCATTGTAACTGAAGAGCAGGTCCTACAGGGGAGTGAGACATACTATACGTCACACGAAATGCAGCTGGGGGGGCGAATAGAGTACAAGAGAGGGAGAGAGAGAGTAAGAACTTTAGAATCTATTCTGCAGCGGCTGCTCTGATACATTCCCAGATATTTACCATTAGGGTTTCATATCTGCAAAATAAGGTAATTATTCAGCTTCTGTGTGTGTTTACTAATATATCATAGCATTAGACAAATGTTGATTAATTATTGGTAATTAACATAATAAAGTAATCATTGTTTTTATATCCCATTTTGTGTCTGAGTGATCTTCCTTGCCATCAACGAATTCGGAAAGGTTACCTGCGGAGAACCACCCTTCTCCATTGCGGCTAAAAACCTTAACACCACAAAAGTAGGGAATGTTGCTTGCAGTTCCCAGTAGTTGTTGCCTCCTGTGTTGTCCATCTCAGGAAATGGAAGGTTGGACCTTTTTCCATTAGGGGTGGGTTTGCTCAAGGAGAGAAGTGGCTGTGTGTCGGGGACCGATCGTTGAGCGAAGATGATGGTTCTCAAGATACGCGACCAGGTAATTAGATCCCCAGAGCCTCTGTTGTTACCGTTACGTTAGTTTAATAACCTGAGGCACAGACACTGTTGGACTTGAATAGAAACCCCTAACGTTGCTTATTCTAGTTATCTAGTATCTAAGGGGTGAGTTTGCTAATACTAACGTAACGTTACCAGGAAAGCTGCCTGCTACTGAAGTGCATCATTCTTAACAAGTTGAGCAGCTTAATGTAACAACAGTATTAGCTAGCGAACAGTAAACAGTTACTGGTTGCTGTTCGCTTTCTATGTGTAATGGCATGGACAATATGGTAATCAGCTAGCGTTAAGCTAGTTGTTCGATATCAGTTATTAGCTAACTGTTAGCTAGCCTGCCAACGCTCGCTAACAGTTAGCTAGCTGTCTATTCTGGTTACTTATCTTGCTCGGCTAGTTTATGCTACACTAGTAATAGGCTGAATTACCGTTTATTATCGTTTTAATTAAACAGTTTGAACGGTGCAGCAATAGAACAGTCATTACCGTGACTTGGCTTTTAATGTCAACGTTTTGAATGTCGGTAGATACATTTTAGCAAAGTAGTTAGTAAAAACTAACTGCATAACTTAAACGCTACATAGCTGAAGTTATCGGTGTTACACCAAACCAACACTTTATTTGTTGCACCAACACAACAGGTGTCTGTTTATGGTTCTCCGTCTAACTTAATAATTTAGCCAGCCACCACTTTCTGTTACTGACAAGTAACCTGTACAACACCGGGAGTCTGTGATCCATATCATGGCATAGCCACCTCAATGAAGTATGAACTCCAAACGTTTTATTTTCTTTCAAAAGTGCACCAACTTGTACAATATAGGGATCTGAAACAGAAATGGGATATGGGGACAAGTACACAATGTTGGAAAATAAAATTACACAGTTTATAACACAGTAGATATGGTTTGATGGCTTGATATTTCTAACCGCCAGAGGAGGTCTATCAATATACTCACATTAACATCTAGTAGGCCTAACTCTTTTTGTTCCAGCAGTTGACTTTAAAGATTGTCAACTGCGTGTCGCAAATCATTGTATTGTCTCTGTAAAGTTTGTCCTCAATGATACACATGAACGGCTGTGTCCTGTCCTGCTCTGACTTTTGTTCCATTTTGGTCGATGTAAGCTGTTCGCATACTTTTCCACAGATCTACAAAAGTAGGGAATGTTGCTTGCACGTAGCCTATCATAGGTTGCGTTGCCCCTCGCTTATCAACATAAACCATTGATCTAGTGTTATTTTCGCGGGGTTTTATGACATCATTAGATAGTTTAGGTCACGTGATTTAAAGTTCCCAGTGTTTACTCCAAAGAATTACGACGATAATCATTCGACCGTCGACACAGCCTGCATGTCAATGAAGATAAACCCTTTCCATTGGCATCATGTCATATTGGATCATACAGCGGATAAGAGACGCAACACAACTGTATTTTTTACTTTTACCAGCCACTATGTCTAGAAGAAGATACACTTACTCGATAAGAAGCTATTGAGAGGATATTTCAAAGTGAGGAGAGAGGACAGCGCGTCGTTTTCATACAGCCGCTCAAGCCAATAATCCCAAGATGTTGACGATTTTAGAAAAGGAATAGATCCATTTGAGGACAAGTAAGTAGTTTCAAATTGTAATAATATTTGGATGCACGTGACTAATTGCCAATGTTTTATTGAAAGGAATGTTAGCCTGTTATTGTTTCCCGATGGTGTGTTGAAAGTAAGTGTAGCCTAGTAAGCATCCTGGCGCGATTTAGCAAATTTACCTGGGATAATTTTATTATCTCAATATCATCACAATAGTCCATGATATTGAGAAATAACCATGGTAACTCGTTATAATTTTCCAAATGATACTTGTTTGCAATTTCGTTTGAATTATAAAATGCAATTGATGTTTTGTGATAGCCAACATTGTAACTTGATGTTGGGGGAGGTTGCAAAGGTGTCGGGTGTAGAGGGTAGAATGTGATAGGCTGAATGGGGGTGGGTTGTAAAATGCAAATCTTGCCTGAAAAAGTGGGTCTGTGTTCATGTTCTCTGCATGAAGTTTTATTTCATTACAAATGTTGTAACTGAATTGCTATTACTGTTATTGTTGTAACACATTTCTTTTATTTTTGATTTCTTTATTTTATTTTTTATTAGTGTTGAAGATCAACAGAGTGCAACAAAGCCTGCCATCCCTGTAAATCAGCAAGCACCCTCCAGCACAGACCAGCAAGCACCTCTCTGCTCCTGCTCCTGTCTTTTAGCCCAACAATCGCCTACGTCTTTCCACTTTCTGGACATTGCTGTCACCAATTCATTCATCCTCCACAAAGAAGTATGTGCAAGAACAACATGTCACATCAGGTCTTTGTTGAGCTGCTCACTACTGAACTGTGTGGGGTGCAACTGAATAACACCACAGCAGAGAGGCAATATGGACACACTTCTGTGGCCATTGTTCCAGCCAACGTACATTCAGATTGGGCACCAGAAGGCCACAGGAAGTGAAAACTGTGCAATAAATACACTACATGGCAGTGTAAGGACCCCCCACTTTACACAAACTGCCAAGTATCACAGTTAGGGACCTCTAGACCACAAGATTTCATTTTTCAGGATGGTAGAACATTTTGACTGTACAAAACGAGTATGAACAATGGTCACTATAATGTAAATAGTTCAGTGGAAAGTGATCTATAAGGTCCCAGACACTTCAGTGTGATTCCATACACCAGTGGCTACATCATAACTGAATTTAAGATTACTTGCATGCTTTTTTGCTGTGTTTTGCTAATAAAACTGAAGAAATTCAATGGCCGTTTTTTGTTTTTTTGGTTTATTATGGTTATTATGCCATATTCCACAGTCCAGAAATGTGGTTTGAGTGTCACACTTGATTAGCCTCAACTGTACTGAATCTGGGGATATGTGTTACTTCAGTGTCCTACCAGAAATGACTGCAATATTGGTTAAAATAGAAAGATGACAAAAACGGCAATAAAAAACCCTAGGTCTCAGAGGGTTAACATATTTAATATGCTGGGAAATCAGTTCTGCGTTCAGTCATTGAACACCACCTTGTGTTATGAGAAAGAGAGAAGTCAAACCCTTGCCTAGTTTATTGCCTCTGCATTTTAATCAGTTCCCTACTCGCCTATATATCTTGTATATGTCGCGTCCCGCAGTTCTGAGAGACGACAGGACTAAAGGTATAAGCAATAGCAAGCTTTAATCAAGAAAGTAATCAATACAAAATAATAAAGTCAAGAATACGATGATATCAAAAGATAACAAAGGGCAACACCACGCTACACCAGTCTGCTGTCCTACACACACACACACACACACAGACACACAAACCCAGTCTACCGAATGCCGCCACCTGGGAGGGGTGTGTCCTCCTTTTATACAGTGGTAGAATACAAGATCATATGTCAACTGGATGGAGAGAAGTCCTTGGTTTAGACGTTAGACCCTCCCTTGTTGGTGCGCAGGCTCAGTCCTAAGCCTCTAGGCACGTCTCTGCCATTGTGTCGTTGTATCAAATACAGGAGTGCGCTTTAAGAGAGGGGGAGAGTCTACCGAGATCGTAACAATGACCATTGACAGACCTTGAACAGATTATAATGTGTAGGATTGTCCTTTTAATACACAGCACATAATGTGATTAAGTGGTCTTATACACAGCATATAATACATGTAACTAAATGGTTAAATCTTAACATATACAGTGCCTTGCAAATGTGTTCACCCCCCTTGGCTAGTTACTTATTTTGTTACATTACAACCTGTTTTTTTAATCAGAATTTTATGTGATGGATCTGCACAAAATAGTCTAAGTTGGTGAAGTGAAATGAGAAAAAAATATATATGAAAAATTATTTTAAAAAATTAAAATCTGGAAATTGGCATTTGTATATACAGTTAGGCCCAAAAATATTTGGACAGTGACACAAGTTTTGTTATTTTAGCTGTTTACAAAAACACATTCAGGATACAATTATATAATCAATATGGGCTTAAAGTGCAGACTCTCAGCTGTAATTTGAGAGTATTCACATCCAAATTGGAGCAAGGGTTTAGGAATTACAGCTCTTTAATACGTAGCCGCCTCTTTTTCAAGGGACCAAAAGTAATTGGACAATTGACTCAGAAGGCTGCAAAAAAAAATAACAACGCTGCATGGGCTCTTCCCTCATTAACCTGTCATCAATTAAGCAGTTAAAAGGTCTGGAGTTGATTCCAGGTGTGGCGTTTGCATTTGGAAGCTGTTGCTGTGAACACACAACATGCGGTCAAAGGAGCTCTCAATGGAGGTGAAACAGACCATCCTGAGGCTGAAAAAAAAGAAGAAATCCATCAGAGAGATAGCAGAAATGTTAGGAGTGGCCAAATCAACAGTTTGGTACATTCTGAGAAAAAAAGAGTGCACTGGTGAGCTTGGGAACTCAAAAAGGCCTGGACGTCCACGGAAGACAACAGTGGTGGATGATCGCAGAATCCTTTCCATGGTGAAGAAAAACCCCTTCACAACATCCACTCAAGTGAAGAACACTCTCCAGGAAGTAGGTGTATCAGTATCTAAGTCTACCATAAAGAGAAGACTTCATGAGAGTAAATACAAAGGATTCACCACAAGGTGCAAACCATTAATCAGCCTCAAAAATAGAAAGGCCAGAATTGACTTTGCCAAAAACACCTGAAGAAGCCAACCCAGTTCTGGAACAGCATTCTTTGGACAGATGAGACTAAGATCAACCTGTACCAGAATGATGGGAAGAAGAAAGTTTGGAGGAGAATTGGAACAGCTCATGATCCAAAGCACACCACATCTTCTGTAAAACATGGTGGAGGTAGTGTGATGGCATGGGCATGCATGGCTTCCAATGGCACTGGGTCACTTGTGTTGATTGATGATGTGACAAAAGACAGAAGCAGCCGGATGAATTCTGAAGTGTATAGGGATATACTTTCTGCTCAGATTCAGCCAAATGCAGCAAAGTTGATTGGACGGCGCTTCACAGTACAGATGGACAATGACCCAAAACATACTGCAAAAGCAACCCAGGAGTTTTTTAAAGCAAAGAAGTGGAATATTCTGCAATGGCTGAGTCAATCACCAGATCTCAACCCAATCGAGCATGCATTTCACTTTCTCAAGACAAAACTTAAGGCAGAAAGACCCACAAACAAGCAACAACTGAAGACCGCTGCAGTAAAGGCCTGGCAAAGCATCACAAAGGAGGAAACCCAGCGTTTGGTGATGTCCATGGGTTCCAGACTTCAGGCAGTCATTGCCTGCAAAGGATTCTCAACAAAATATTGAAAAGTAACATTTTACTTGGGGTTATGTTTATTTGTCCAATTACTTTTGAGCCCCTGAAATGAGGAGCGTGTGTATAAAAATAGCTACAATTCCTACATGTTTAATCATATATTTTTGTTCAACCCCTTGAATTAAACCTTAAAGTCTGCACTTCAATTCCGTTGTAGTTGTTTCATTTCAAATCCAATGTGGTGGCATGCAGAGCCCAAATCATGAAGATTGTGTCACTGTCCAAATATTTTTGGGCCTAACTGTATATGTATTCACCCCCTTTTCTATGAAGCCCCTCAAAAGTTCTGGTGCAACCAATTACCTTCAGAAGTAACATAATTAGTGAAATGAAGTCCACCTGTGTGTAATCTAAGTGTGACATGATCCGTCAGTATAAACACACCTTTTCTGAAAGGTCCCAGAGGCTGCAACACCACTAAGCAAGAGGCATCACACCATGAAGAACAAAGAGCTCTCCAAACAAGTCAGGGACAAAGTTGTTGAGAAGTACAAGTCAGGGTTGGGTTATAAAACAATATCCAAATCTTTGATGATCCCCCGGAGCACCATCAAATCCATCATCTTCAAATGGAAAGAACATGGTACCACAACAAACCTGCCAAGAGAGGGCCGCACACCAAAACTCACAGACCGGGTAAGGAGGGCATTAATCAGAGAGGCAGCACAGAGACCAAAGGTAACCCTAAAGGAGCTGCAGAGTTCCACAGCAGAGACTGGTGTATCTGCGCATGGGACCACAATAGGCCGTACACTCCATAGAGCTGGGCTTTATGGAAGAGTGGCCAGAAAAAAGCCATTACTTAGTGTTATAAATAAGATGGCACGTTTTGAGTTTGCCAAAAGGCATGTCGGCGACTCCCCAAATGTATGGAGGAAGGTGCTCTGGTCAGATCAGACTAAAATTGAACTTTTCGGCGACCAAGGAAAACGCTATGTATGGCGCAAACCCAACACATCCCATCACCCCAAGAACACCATCCCCACAGTGAAGCATGGTTTTGGCAGCATCATGCAGTGGGGATGTTTTTCAGCAGCAGGGACTGGGAAACTGATTCGAGTCGAGGGAAAGATGGATGGTGCTAAATACAGGGATATTCTTGAGCAAAACCTGTTTCAGTCTGCCTGTGATTTGAGACTGGGACGGAGGTTCACCTTCCAGCAGGACAATGACCCGAAGCATACTGCTAAAGCGACACTCGAGTGGTTTAAGGGGAAACATTTAAATGTGTTGGAATTGCCTAGTCAAAGCCCAGATTTCAATCTAATTGAGAATCTGTGGTCAGTCTTGAAGATTGCTGTTCACAAGCGGAAACCATCCAACATGAAAGAGCTGGATTAGTTTTGCCTTGAGGAATGGGCAAAAATCCCAATGGCAAGATGTGGCAAGCTCATAGAGACTTATCCAAAGCGACTTGCAGCTGTAATTGCCGTAAAAGGTGGCTCTACAAAGTACTGACTTTAGGGGGGTGAATAGTTTTAGTTAGAAGTTTTCTGTTATTTTGTCCTATTTGTTGTTTGCTTCTAAATAAAAACAAAATCACATCTTCAAAGTTGTAGGCATGTTCTGTGGATAAAATGATGCAAACCTTCAAACAATCCGTTCTAATTCCAGATTGTGAGGCAACAAAACATGAAAAATGCCAAGGGGGTGTTAATGCAATCTATTGTAGAACGAGCTTTTTGAACCAAGGCATTAATCATTATAAGTTCAACGACCCTTTAGCTGAATATAGCTTCCTAGAGGTTACTGTTCAAACCTCTAGGCTAGATATAGTATTCCAACCTCTAAGCTGCATTCTTCTAACTTCACTACAGCTGTTGCAGCCTGGAAAAAGCAAGGCTTGCATTCTATGGATGTAGATATAAGACAGCAGATTTTAGGTTTAGATCATCATTCTCTTTGGGCAGCGTCTTACACGTTGTGTGAGTATGATCCTTTTGCAAACGAACTTTGTCCTTTGCAGAAGTACTATCTTGGTAAAATACTTGTATCAAACCTTATTATCTGGTTAACTTGTGTTTACAAGTTTGTTTTACAACAATATAGAATTTGATCTCAATCATTTCTGTGTCTGTGTCTTCTTGTGCTCTATTTTACTTATGTTCGTGAGTGTGTAAAGATTGGATCCACGACAGGGGGTGAATACTTTTGCAAGGCACTGTAGGTCTGTAATTATTGCATCCCCCCCTTTATGTAAATTTGTGCTCCACTTTATAAGGCCTATGGTTCTCATACAGCCAGCAGGTGTCCTTAAAAATTACCTAAATTACCTCCTACACTGCAGCAAAATCCACATTTGCTGTGCGATGGTGCCAAATGAAATGTGTCAAAGCGATGTTTGTGTCAGGGCATGCCGTAGCATTCAGACCTTGTGGGGAATTGAACCCCATTCTGAACCAGATGTGCCACCACCAGGGTCAGAGGTTGCTCCCTACCCTACTAACATTACAAGGGTCCAGCTCACAGCATATCACTTTGATTAACTACAGTTCATTCGGAAACACCAGCACGCCTGGTGGACCTGATGGTTAGAACCACAAAACAGGTCAGAACATCCTGAGAAATTATAAGTTGACATGCAGTGAAGGGAGTAGAACCCTTAGCCCCCCGTCCCAACTCCTTTTCCTACAGCTTGTCCTCTACTCCTCAACATCCTCCCCTCTTCAACATCCTCTTTTCCCCTTAGCCTTGAGGAGGGAGGAGGAGACGCGACCACAAAAAATGCCGGCGCCTCGACTTTAAACTAGCAGTTTAGCTTTCCCTTTCCCTAGGAGCGTGTTTCTCTGTCCCTGTGGTAGTGGTGAAGACCTGAACTCTTCCTCCCTCCTCCTCCGCCTCTGGATCAGACTGCTGAGGAGGACAGGGGACCACAGATCACAACCATCAGCCCACAGCTCCAATCAGCACCAGAACACAGATCCAAGTCTCACGAATCACAACCCTTCAGCTCCACTATTCCAACTGATCCACCCTAAGCTTGAGAGCAGCCCCACCTCCCCTCCACTACCAGTCAGGCTGCTGGAACCCAACACCCCTCCCATGGTGAAGCCAATATCTGAAGACACAAGTTGTCACAGGAGGGCAGAAAGAACGGTGAAGAGGGAACAAAAGAGACAGAAGAGGTCAGAATCCATTATATCACTACTCTGACTCCATCCCTTAAACAGGACTCCACCCACCAACCAGCATTATAACAAACAGCACATACAATGGGGGAAATAAGTATTGAACACATCAACATTTTGTCCAGTAAATGTATTTCCAATGAGCCTATTCAAGTGCAATTTTCACCAGACGTTGGTATTAACTCAAACAATCCAGAAAAAAAATCTGAAGATTAAAGTCCATATGTAAATAAAGTTATGTGTAATAAAGTGGAATGAAACAGGAAAAAAGTATTGAACACACTAACTGAAATGAATTCAATACTTAGTGGAGAAGCCTTTTTTTGTAAAGACAGCTTCAAGGCACTTTCTGTGTGAAGTAACTAATCTCCCACAGTATTCAGGTGTGATTTTGGCCCATTCCTCTACACAGATTGTGTTTAAATCTTGAAGATTGCTAGGGGCCCTCTTGTGAATCTGGATCTTCAGATGCTTCCACAAATGTTCGATTGGGTTTAAATCAGGTGATTGACTGGGCCATTCCAACAAGCTGACTTTCTTTCTCTGAAACCAATTGCGAGTTTCCTTTGCTGTATGCTTTGGATCGTTGTCCTGCTGGAAGGTCCACCCACATCTCATCCTCAGCATCCTGGTGGATGGCAGCAGGTTCATCTCAAGAATCTCTCTGTACGTGGCTCCATTCATTGTTCCTTCAATGATATGAAGTCTGCCAGTACCACAAGAGGAGAAACAGCCCCACACCATGATACTTCCACCTCCAAACTTCACTGTTTGTATAGTGTTATTCAGGTGATGTGCAGTGCCATTTCTCCTCCAAACATGGTGTGTTGTGTGACAGCCAAAAAGTTCAATTTTGGTCTCATCTGACCAGAGTACATGCTCCCAGTAGTTCATTGGCTTGTCTAAATGTTGTTTGGCAAACCTTAAACAACCTTTAACATGTCTTTTTTTCAGCAGTGGAGTCTTGTGGGCTGAGCGTGCACAGAGGCCATGGCGGTGGAGTGCATTGCCGACTGTTATTTCTGTCACAGCTGTACCTGCTGCCTCCAAGTCTTTCTGGAGATCTTTCCTAGTGGTCCTTGGTTCTTTGGCTACTCTTCTAAGTATCCTTCTGACACCCTGATCAGAAATCTTGCGAGGAGCTCCTGTGCGTGGCCGATTGATGGTGGAGTGATGTTGCTTCCACTTACGGATAATGCCTCCAATGGTGCTTACTGGAAGATTCAGAAATTGTGAAATACGCCTGTAGCCAATTCCATTTTCATGTTTTGCAACAATCTGGTTGCGAAGGTCTTGAGACAGCTCTTTGCTTTTACCCATCATTAGATGTTTGTTGTATGGCACCTTGGTAACAAAAAAACCCTTTATAGCCCATCAACATATTCTAACCCAGCGGACATTAATTAGCACAGATTGGAGGCAGAGTTGCCTCCTAATTAGTTATGGTTTTCAGCTGGTTCCTTGCCTTTCCTTGAATAGGCTCATTGGAAATATATTTACTGGACAAAATGTTGATGTGTTCAATACTTATTTCCGCCATTGTATATTCCCACCAGTCTAAACCCCTATCCCCACCAGCTTTTTAACAAACACCATGTATGTTCCCACCAGTCTAACACCCTATCCCCACCAGCTTTATAACAAACACCATGTACGTACACACCATGCATTTCCTTATCCTGTGGTTCAAGTTAAAGGTCAGACATCCTCAGCAGGTAGAGACTGACTGACTGAACGGCGCTGGTAACACATCCTGTCGTGGAGCAGCTGAAAGTGAGCAAAGAAACACCAAACCATGTCAGTCCAATAACACAGGATAACCATGGAACTCTACAAGGTGCCATGACACACTCCCTACAGGTCGAACAACCAGGACCAAACTACAGCCACCGAAAACAACGGTACCACAACACACAACAGAGTTGTACATTTAAGGAACAGAGAATGTAAATCTTAGACAGATATTTGGACTCTCTTTAGTGTGTGTGTGTGTGTGTGTGTGTGTGTGTGTGTGTGTGTGTGTGTGTGTGTGTGTGCGTGTGTGCGTGTGTGTGTAAGAGAGAGTTTCTGTGTAGAGAATCATAGAGGTGTGTGTTTGTCAGGAGATTCTTTCAATTGTCAGTAATCGGTGAGGAGTCTGTAGGTTCATATCATTCTTCTTTTTACCCACAAAGCTAAGCTCCTCTTAATGGACGACCGTGTGTTCAGTGCTGCAGCCCCCCGTCTGTGGAACGTCCTCCTGCACCCTCTGAGGATTCCACAGACTCTATCCTCTTTTCAAAAAGGCCCTAACACTTGGAAAATAAAGAAAGAAAATAAAGCCTTCTGCTTTAGCTTGTAGTTACAGTGTAAAGTGCTTTACAAAGAAAATATGGTATTATTACATTATTCTGAATAGACTGACTCACTGTGACCTCCTCTTCACCCCTCCCCCACACACGTGGACTGCTAATCCCTACTCTTTCTCTGCCTCATGTTCTCATTCTAGTGAGGGGGTGGGTCTACCATTTCTAATGGGTAAAAAGACAGCCAGTAGTTTAGCACTAAAATAGGAACCGAGGGGGAGGGGCTGTTAGGCAGACCAGAACAAAGAAGAAGCCCCTCCCCCATCAGCAGACCAACGGATACATAAGAACTGACGCTCTGCCTTCTGTTTACTGAGACACAGACACTTTTCCTTCCAACCTAGGAACAAAGATCCGTCACGGAGAGACACACTAACACAAACTGTGGAGAGGCAACAACAATCATCATGGCTAGGGTAAGTTTAGGAATGAAGATCGGCCGTAATACAATTTTATTTTACATGCTTTTATAATGTGTTGGACAAATATCTGCTTGTAGATAGGAGCCAAGTGTCAAAGCTGTGGACATTGTGAGCAATTTCAGTTTGCAAAGCTTAACATGACTGGTTTATCTATGGAATCTGATAATATCCTAAACCATAAACTTGGTGGAATGTGTCCTAGGCAAGCAGAGATAAATTCTCAAAGCTACACTGTAGTTCATGTGTTTTATTTGAGATGAAAAGAGAGTTCTGTAGTTTGTTTACCTTAACGTATTTTAAATTAAAAGAAAGCAATGTAAAGTCAAAACGTTCCTATTTTCCATGCAATACAAAGTGAATGAGAATCTAATAATACCTTCTCTGAATATTAGGACCCTGGAAAGAAAAACATTGTGTCTGGTCTTCAGAACTTAAAACAAAAGCAAATCCATTGGCAATCTTCATATCCAAACGGTTCAGTCGACTCTACTCCTGTACCTTTAAAGACAGCAGTAGTTTTTCTGGAAGACTGCAGGAAACTGCTGGGGGCTGATGGGAAATGGAGTGTTGTTACAGCCCATGGAAAGTTTGAAATAGGGGAAGGACAACATCCCAACAACTACAAAAGTGCAACGGTTGTTAAGGGATGTGCTATTTCAAAGAGACACCCGACGACACATAGAGGAGAAAAGCCATATCACTGCTCTGACTGTGGGAAAAACTTCTCTTCATTGTCAAACCTTAAAAAACACCGAAGAAGACACACAGGAGAAAAGCCATATCACTGCTCTGACTGTGGGAAAACCTTCTCTTGTTTGACAAGCCTTAAAACGCACCAAAGAATACACACAGGAGAAAAGCCATTTCACTGCTCTGACTGTGGGAGGAACTTTACTCAATTATCAGGTCTTCAAGCACACCAAAGAATACACACAGGAGAAAAGCCATATCACTGCTCTGACTGTGGGAAAAACTTCTCTCATTTGACAAGCTTTAAAATGCACCAAAGAATACACACTGGAGAAAAGCCATTTCACTGTTCTGACTGTGGAATGAACTTTACTCAATTATCAAGCCTTCAAGAACACAGAATAATACACACAGGCAAAAAGCCATATCACTGCTCTGACTGTGGGGAAAACTTTTCTTCATTGTCAAATCTTAAACAACACCAAAGAATACACACAGGAGAAAAGCCATATCACTGCACTGACTGTGGGAAAAACTTCTCTCATTTGACAAGCTTGAAAACGCACCAAAGAATACACAGAGGAGAAAAGCCGTATCACTGCTCTTACTGTGGGATTAACTTCTCTCAATTATCAAATCTTAAACAACACCAAATAATTCACACAGGAGAAAAGCCATATCACTGCTCTGATTGTAGGAGGACTTTTACAAAATTGTCAAACCTTAAAAGACACCAAAGAATACACACAGGAGAAAGCGAGCGCAGGAGTAGCTGTGCATTGTAAACGTTACCAGCAAGGGCGTCAACAGGATTCCGCCGCTTTGTCGACATAAACAAATACTTGAATGAATAAGTTGATAATTATGTAGCTATCTCTTTTCATGTTGAAATGCCCTTGCAGTTGCCTAGCTCATAGTTTCTTATCAATGTTCTAGGCTGACATACTAATATGACGCGCACCCCCCCCCCCAAAAAAAAGAAAATATTATAGGTATTTTGGGGGGGGGGGGGGGTTATTGGCTCTGCACATGCTTACAGTTGCCCATATTAAAATGCCTACAAGAAGGGCGATAGAAGGATAAAGAGCTGAAGGCGCACTAAAAAAAAGTTAATTAGGGTATTTTTTGAATTCCCCGTGTGTGCTACTAAATATTTCTCTGGGCTACTAAAATCTTTAGCTTGCTAGCACTGGTGCTACCACCTCAAAAAGGAAGCATACAGCCCTGACATCAAAGAAAAAAACATAGCACTCTCCTGAGTGTTGGAAGCATTTAACTCCGTGGTTTCATGCTGTTTTCTGCTGATCAAAGTCTATGCTGAATATAAAGGAGTCATCACAAAAAGAGCAAAACTGCTGCAATCAACAAGGCGAGGAAGATGGTATGGCAAAACATTACTCATCGGTTAAATGTGAAAGTTATACAGGCCTACTGAAAGATGCCATTGCTACAGAGGAGCTAGCGTGGAGCTTCAATCGGGGGCACCCACTAATGAAAGAAAAAGACAGGGGGACCTCATCAGACACCGTTCCCCAAGGTGCTCAGGAGAAACATAAACAAGGTATTGTCTACTACCTTTCCTCAGCAGGTGTCAGTCTCTGAACGTTACAAACTAATAGTAGGCCTGCATCTGTCAGTGAGTGGTGGTTTACGAGAACTGTGTTTCATGGTTTACTGTGCTTCTTCACACATTCCCTCTCACACATGACAGAACACTGAAGTTATATTCTCAGTCAAAGCACACAGTGTGCTTGCTGTTGTCTGCCCCCTTGTGGTCAATATGAATCCACCTTGTGTTTGTGTTTCAGCACTAAACAATTTAAATTGTAAATGTTTATACATTAAGTGTTTTCGTTCAGCGGTTGAATATTTGGCTGAAGTTTTTATATATTTGCAGTCACCATATTTGGGAAGTGAAGTATTTTGGTAGTTTTATTTAAAAGAAACCTCACGAGATGTATGATATTGATACTACTGTGACTTTTTACTCGATTTGTATTGAGATTATAATGGATCAGTACATACTAGTGGTGATTTCATGTATTACTGTGCTTCTCCAAACAATTTGGACCTCCTAGTTATGTTCTTTGTCAAAGCACACATTGTGCTGTTGTCTGCCCTCTTGTGGTCAATATGGATCCACCCTGCAGGACTAAACAATGCAAATTGTAAATTATGCGGCACTCACCTTTTTGTTCAGCTGTTGAATATCAGTCTGAAGTTTGTATATATTTGCAATCATCATATGTGATATATATGAAGTAATTGGGTAATTATTTCAAATAAACTACAAGAAATTCTGAGTTCCTGATATTACTGTGTTTCATAAGTTATTCCTTATTTTATTTTAATAGACATGTATGTATTTGGTCCTTGGTCTTCCAAATGCTTACTACCCTTTCTCTTAAGACAAATAGTAATAATAATTAATTGGATTTTAGCTTTTGTTATTTTAGCACTTTTCTGAGAACTCAAAGTACCTTGCAAATTGGAAGCCAATTAGGTACACACAACGGACAGACAGCTATCACACACAACAATCAGTCTGGGTGATACCACTGCAGCCAATTTGCGCTAGACTTGCTCACCCAACATATCGCAACAGTCTTTTGCACATACAGACTGACTCCAGTTCTATTGGCAGTGCTTTAGTCAGGGTACTGATAGGAGTATTTACCCATGTTTTTTGAAAATGGGAGAAAACCGGAGCACCCGGTGGAAACACACACAAAACAGTCTTTGGATCAGCTGGGGTTCAAACCAATAACCTTCTTGCTATGAGGCAACAATGCTTTCCACTGAGCCACCGTGCAGCCCAAGCATACATTAAAAGTATACATGAACCTACTGTTGAATGGTGCCATTCAGTCTTTCAACCAAGCCATTAGTCTGCAGATGGTAAGACGAGTAGAGGCTTCTTTTGAACCTGTCACTCCATAATGTATCCAGAGGAGAGAAATGATCTATCATAATAAATACCATGTGGAATTGTTCACAAACCTTGGTCTGTAAACAGTCTTTTGGGGACCCCAAGTCTATAAAAGAAGTCAACAATGCAGTCAATTACTTAATCAGCCTTCTTTGTCTTTAACGGATATGCCTCAGCCCACTTTGTGCAATAGTCCATGATAACACAAATGTATTTGTGGTCACTGTGAGTTTTTCTGCCAGGTCCATTCAGCTCCAGTGGCTCAGACAGTTGCCAAGGTAATGTTAGAGTCTAGGAAACTATCATGGTTGATGGACTTTCAATGGAATTTACGTCAATTGGATTATATTGTTGTTTTCCTCCATAATGGCTGACATCTTCATCTCACACTCGGGCCATTGACCAATCTGATTGATGTTACATTTCAAAATATACATTTTTCTATTCAACAATATGCACCCAAGTTCTCTTGGTAGAATTACTAAAGCTTCCACCTGACTGAAGAGACCCCTCACCTCTGGCACTATTTCCCGGATAATGCCAGCAACATCATAACTCATTTGATATTTGTAATGATCCCCAAACATGGCCAGCTGCACCTGCAGTCATCTTGAATTCAGTTCAAGATACTCATCTACGACCTTGTCCATGTCTCCGCAGAGCAGCACATTTTCAAGCTGCTGCAGCTTGTGGAATCCAGCTTGATCTATGAATTGAATGTTCCATGCATTTGTGTTGACATGGCTATGAGGCAGTGCCAAGCTGCAGTCCAGTGTAACCTGGTGGGAGAGAGAGTAGGTTTACAAATATGAGGCATCTGAACAGGTTGCACAACTTTGTTGCTAAAGTGAAACCATGCTCTACAGATGCTTGTGTTGACATTGCCAACAGTACACCTGGTGGGACAGAAAGGTTTCAACGAGGTGAAACCATGCTCTGATTTAGTCAGTTTTATTGGAAAATCACCTTGAACTTGCCAGATTGATTAAATAACACACCCCAATGTATTGTAATGGATAATTTCAATCTATGACAGAAAATAACCAATTAATGAAAGGGAGAAACCATGAAAAGATGAAGTACAATTTTATTGATGGCTACAGAGTCTGAGTCAGAGTCTGTACACAGAGAAAATACTACAGTTAGATCAGTCTAACGACATCGTAAGTTCTGATTAGTTGACAAGGTTCTAACGAGTATATAGGTCTACAAGATAAACAATCATTCCATTGGACAAGATTGATCACATGTTCGTAATCAGCATATCTAAAGACACGTACGCAGGAAACTAAGACATGACTTAATGTTATGACTTAACCCAAACTTCTAGCCTTCAGTGTCTCCAAAAGCCACATACTATCTCTTTGGTGACCTGGCCCTCGCTCTGACCGTCCCCTCACCCCTGAACCACATCCCAGGCTGGAACATCCGCTAGGATGCCCAAATTTTGCCTAAAAAGTTTGCACCAGGCCCATAAAATATCTAGTGGAGAGGCTGCACAGGCTGTGTGTGTGACAAAGTGCAAGCAGTGTGCACCAAAGTGACAATAGATAGCAAGTGGTTGTTCTTTCCTTCAAATGGCGTTCACCCCCTGCAATCGACCAGCCATGTTTGCAGCACCATCATAGGTTTGTCCTCAAAGCTGGGAGAGAGGAAGGCCTAGAACAGCTTTCATTATGTGCACAAACTTTCTCTAGTGCTTTCTCTAAATTTTGGAAGCCAGTCTTGACAAACGCTGAATCTGCTTTTGATGCAAGCTTTGACTTTTGGGTGGAAAAGTATTTTGCCCAATAAAAACCAAGCACCCCCTTTAAGGAGGGGCTGTAAAGTAAAATCCTTCAAGCATTTCTCCTGAAAGTAGAGTTTCCTGTTTGATAGGATTTGACAAAGCAAAGTTCTTATAGCACTTCTCCTGTAAGTAGTGTCCTATTTCAGTGGGTTTGACATCCTCAGGCTCTATCTCTCCCTCTCCCTCTCTCTGTCTCTTTAAATTCTCAGGCTCTTTCTCTCCCTCTCTCTCTTTAGTCTGGAAGCACCAAATTGAACATGAACAAATGTCACTGCCACACTTCATCTTGCTCATGATGAGGCTCACTGAGTGTGAATGAAATCTGACTGTAATAAAACTGCTTGCACCTTAAATTAACAAGCACCAACAATAAAAAAATTTTTTATCATAAGCAAGTACAGCTACATACTATATGCAACACCTGAACTCTATTGTTTCATCATATAAGTCATTCAAGATTACAAATGAGTTCCACAACATTAATATCTATAAAGCTATTCTTGCTAATTCAGTTAGCTTCCAAAAAGCATAGATTCTGTACTTACTTGTAGAAAAAAAACTTTATAAGAAGTTCAATAAAAAAAATATTTGATTCATTTCATATCAAACGATTGATTAACTGATTTGAATATATATTTAAAACACTGACAGCTCAATCTTTCCATTGCTCTTGCCCTTTTCTATAGTCTATTGGTTGAAAATGTACTATCATGTGACCGAGGAGGAGGCTATTAGGCAGACAAGAACAAACATGAAGCCCCTCCCACATCTGCAGACCAAGTACTGGAGCTCTACTTTCTCCATACTGAGACAGGAACTGTTCTTACGATCTTCTAATAACAAAGACAGATCACTGAGAGAGACACGCTAACACACACTGTGAAGAGGAGGCAACAGGAATCCCAATGGCTGAGGTAAATTGAAGGATTGGGTCCGCCCTTTGCTGGGTGCATTTCACAGTAGTAACACACGCACATGAGGGAGAGAAAGAGAATCAGTCGCTAGACAATGTCTGTTTGGGCTAAGGGGTGTAAATAGGGAGTTTCAACTTTTTGACTAGCTTTTTTTTGTTTATTTTTTGCAATCTTAATTTATATTTAATACAAATCTGTACAAATCTACACGAGTTAGAGCAGGTTTTACGTTTGAATGTGTGGTTTTTCAGGACCAGTGCGCATCCATGAACTCGCTTTGGCCTTACCGTGTGTGGAAGTCTATAGCGGTCAAAATTCAAATGAAAATTCAAACGCGAAAATGCTAAAGCAATACGGGGATTGCAATTGCGATTTCACTTTTGTGCGCATCATCTGGGTCATAATTAAAATCCAAATGCAAAAGTTGCGTTTGTATTTTAGTTTTTATTTTGTTGCATAGCCAATGTATGCCACATTTCAAATGAAAAAGAAAAAGATGTTAGACATAAAATTTTCAAAGTCATACCCCGCAGTACTGCAGACAGTATTGAAATGTTAATTCAAATTTGAAAATGAAAATGCATTATAAAAAATTTAGCCTAATTTACCACTAGTGCAAGCATTATTTACGTCACTATTAAAATTAAAATGCAATTCTCTAACAATCTGAAAATGAAAAGGAAAATGGCATTTGACATTTCATTTTCAAATACTTGATCTACAAGGGCAATATTGAAATGCAATAAGCAAATCAGCGCTACTAGTCTATTGCATTTACATTTACAAGTCACCACGCACTTTTGGTGTCAACATGAACATGTAAATGCAATCTGTCAGTCCTCTCATCAAGGCGGGTCTTTAGTTAGGAAGTCACTTCCTCGTTCAGTCTCTTAAGCCTGGTTTATACTTCTGCTTGATTGCATTAGCGAAGTGTAATTCAGGCTTTAGTAGTTTTTCCCATAGACATACATGGCTATGACCGAACCAGGGTAAGCAAGCGGCTCCACCAGTACGCCAGGATACAACCACTTTGGCTGCTTGACAGTGAGCTAATTTTGCCATTAACAGAGGTTTGCGACAGAGCAGATGAGTATGAAAGTATTGCTGATAGATTAGAGAAGGCCTACTGCATTTCTGGCATCGACATGGACATGTCTCCCGCACAGAGAAGGCCTGCACCGGCCTAGTCTGCCGTTGCCGCAGAGACGAACACTCAGCGTATGACTAACACGTTGGAAGCTATATCACTATCACCGAGAAAAATGTGAGACAACTGGGTTTTAACAAATCTAAATAGGTTATTTGGTTTTCTATTGGGTTAGACGTAATGCTTTGTCATCAATTACGGCTGATCAATTTGGGGAAAATATTTAATTGCGATTTATCTGACCGATATTGCGATTTGATTTGAGATAGATTTTTTTTTTAAATAAAGCTTCAGTTCAATATTCACTGCGTAATATATTTAAAACATGTTATTGAGCATTACCACCTGAGATTACATCAAAATATTACCTGCACTTTCTTTTTGCGAAAGGATGAGAACCGAAAAGATCTGATTTGACTTCAACAATGAATAAGTATTTTTTTAGATATCGGCATAGAACGTAGAGCAATCAGACATTGAACAATTATCTCAAAAGCTGTCACTGTTAAGTAAGTTAAATAAAGTAATAAAACAAATCAAGAAAATAGGAAATGTAGGGAATGTGTCTTTACCCCAAGTGAAGGAGTTCAAGTATCTCGGGGTCTTGATCTCGAGTGAGGGGAAAATGGAACGAGAGATGGGCCGGAGAATTGGAGCAGCGGGTGCGGTGTTGCAGTCGCTCTATCGCACCGTTGTGACGAAGAGAGAGCTGAGCCAGAAGGCAAAGCTCTCAATCTACCGGTCTATCTTCGTTCCTACTCTCACCTATGGTCATGAAGGGTGGGTCATGACCAAAAGAACGAGATCGCGGATACAAGCGGCGGAAATGAGTTTCCTCCGGAGGGTGGCTGGCATATCCCTTAGGGATAGGGTGAGAAGTTCAGCCATTCGTGAGGGACTCGGAGTAGAGCCGCTGCTTCTTTGCGTAGAAAGGAGCCAGTTGAGGTGGTTCGGGCATCTAGTAAGGATGCCACCTGGCCGCCTCCCCTAGGGAGGTGTTCCAGGCAAGTCCAGCTGGGCGGAGGCCGCGGGGCAGACCTAGGACCAGGTGGAGGGATTATGTCTCCACACTGGCCTGGGAACGCTTTGGAATCCCCCAGTCAGAGCTGGTTAATGTGGCCCTGGAAAGGGAAGTTCGGGATGCCCTGCTGGAACTGCTACCTCTGCGACCCGACCCCAGACAAAGCGGATGAAGAAGATGATGATGATGAGTGTTCTCCCTATCAGGGAACAACACTTTTAATACATGAGTATGTTAGTTGGGAAAAGTAGGCCATGGTTGTTGTGTAGCATTTCAGTGTATGCTACATGCCAACCAAACAACATAAAGTGCTGCCTCCCATCTCACTTACCTCAACCTCTGAAATATTTCCCTGCCATCTTTGTTTTTTCATTGTATCCTTAATACAACAGTGACATCAATGACAGCTTTATACAACAATTGGTGCCATGCACACACTGAAAAAGTAAAGTATTACCATCTCTAACTTAGTACTCTGTTAACTATTTTCTAACTGCCAAAAAACGGAGGAATGTCACATTCCTTCCACTTGCTCACGTCCACGAATGAAATCTGACTTAAATAAAGTAAACCTATGACATTTAAATAAAAACAGTGTTTACTATACTTACGATCGGAGTTTAATATTGTTCAGTTACCCAATCAGCTAAAACTACATTCATTCATCAAGCACAATGTGTGAAGGACTGAAGATAAAGTGTTTGTTTCTTATAGAACTTGCCCCAAAAAATTTGAATAATCATTTAACTAGGCATACAAAAGAGGACCCACATAACCCCCAGCTTGACCCTAGTTCGCTCTCTGGTCAGTTTGTTGAGAGACTAGCTAACCGTAAGGGTGTAAAATGAATGGTTAACGTTAGCCATCTAGCTTTTGCAAATTTCAGTTACTTTAACAGTATTGTAATGCATGCAGTAAACGAAATATTTAAAACAATATTAAAATGGGAGACTGAAAGATGTTAACTTACTTTGACTTTCTTGCTCCAACATGATTTAATGCCCCCGCCCCGAATGGTTCTTCCAAGCTCAGCCAATCATGGTCCAATCAGAGGAGAGGAATCGTGAGCCACTATCCCCGCCCCCAAAGTGCCAAAGGTCAAGTTGACTAGCAAGCGAGGGTTGAGCAAAGGCGAGCGGTAGGGAGGGTCGAGAGAGCGCTTGGACTCTTTTTCCGCTCGCGGATACTGTTTCGTGCGCTCGCAGATCAGAAATGCTCCCTCGCGAGGAAGGTTTTCTGCTCGCGAATACCATTCTGTGCGCTCGCGAGTTTTGTCACTAAATAAACCCCATACGTTCAGCCCTAATATTAATAACAGGTCTAAATCCGTTTGTTTCATGCTCTGTATACGCTCTAAATGCCTCCATTTCATGTTGTCATTAAAACTCAGCTTTAATGTTTGTCATGCAAATTCAGGTTTCACTGGAATTGTGTGGATGGAGACGAGATTTGCCCATGCTGCTATTAAAAGGCTGTTTGTCATGTGGCAAATAAAGGATGTGATAATATCAAATGCTGTTTCGCTCCCACGTTATGTTCTCAACTTATTAACCATTACTAGTTGGAATATTTATTTTCAATACTCAAACGTAGACATATAGGCCTAACGTTCAAAAGATTTCTTGCATAACAGGTTGTCAATTTTAACGTTATTTGCCGACGTAAAGTTAACATTTTGTTTACATGTTGACCCAAGTTTAACATAGGCGTCTTTTGTTGACATGGAGTATGACTAATATTTAGGCCTATTAAGAGTAGTAGAAAAGATCCAGATAACGCATCGCTTCTACGGTGGCGTAGCGGCATAGCGCCGGTGCCGTTATAACAGAAATTTCTGTTTTGATCAGGCTAGAATACAGACTCGGGTTAAGTTAGAATTCTTTAGTGTGCTTAGGAAGGTTCCTAACTGAGTCAAATGACCCAGAAGTATCCAAGTGGCAGCCATGATAAGTACTGTTCGAATTCTCTAAGTGCTAAGGAAAGGTGCTTCAATGCTTCCTAACTTGTGTACTTTAGCATAGGATACACTGGACCATCCACAATTCCTTGTGGCAGCAATATTGGTCATTAATCGACCGACAAGGGATACAGATCGTATAGCCTAGTTGTTTATTAAGCATTTTCCGTCTTGTTATGCCCTACCTTGCTAATATGCTTACAGTATATGTTTTCAAATGTCAACATGTTAGAAACTTACTAACGATGATACGTTGCTGCAGTAGCAGATTTGTATGCCTATAAATGCATAAATTGCATACATTTGACGATTATAGGCTTCATACAATCATGTTAATTGGGATTCATGCGTGGCGATAAATATAAGTTGACAGGGGGATGAGGACGTGAGCAACCATTCTCAATGTGACATATTTCGCTTCACTTTTGTGACAGGTAGCCCATATTCCCTTTTTTAATTCCTACCTTGGTAATAAAGTAGGTTAATATATTTATCCGCCTTGCCCACGTTTATGTAGGCCATGAAACAACACGGTGACAACGCACGGGCGAAGTTTTTAAGATGTGATTTTTATAGGCTATAGTTAATCTATAGGACGTTGTAGTTTCTCCACAAACGACCCACGAAAACCACCGTCGCATGATTACGTAGCTTAGTGTAAGTGCAGTCGGACTCCTTTAGCAACGTACGTAGTGAAAGTCATTAGGACGTACGTTATTGAAGAATTCGAATCCAGCCTTGGTCTATTTTTCTTATTTTATATCCGACCACACAAATAATATAACTTTGTAATTTAAAGAACTTATAGCTGTCTTGTAGCCTACCGAAAACAATACAATCATCAGATCAGCTTTTAAAAGTACAGGTGGTCCTCAGGTTACAATCCAGTTCCGTTCTTACGTCCATTCGTAAATCCGTTTTGTAGGTAAATTGGATCACAGGCCCATAGTATGTACATAAATCCAATATGGCGTACTTACAAGGCATTCGCCTTCCTCCTTCCACACTCATCCGCCACATCACTCGTATTCAGCCGGGCGGGCCAAACAACTAGTTCCGTTGCCGTTCGTACATACAAATGCATGTACGTATAACGGAACTTTAAAATTAATAAGGTTTATGGAGCCTCGTTCGTAACGACGAGTTGCCGTAAGTCGAAATGCCGTAAAGCGAGGACTTCCTGTAAGTTTATTTCATATTGTAGCATATGGAGGACCAAAACTGCCCAAATTAAAAACAAATACATAAATAAATAAATGACTTAAAACATAAATAAAAGGCCATGGATTGTATTTTCTTTTGTATTAATTCCCCTATTTATTTACTTTTCTAATTACATTTCTTTTTTGCTTTTTACATTCCTTTTACATTTGCTTTGTATTTACCCTCCTATGTACTTCCAATTTACCTTTTTACTTCTGTATTATTTTCTTTACATTTCTTTAGACATTGCTTTTTACATTTCCTTTTGGGATTTCCTTTTACATTTCTGTATGAAATTTCTTCTTCAGTATGCAAATGAGTAGGCGGTGCTTTCATTTTCAATCTTAGTTATCAAACTAGGCTGAACGGATGTAAAGAGTCCTCCATATTCCTCTCTTTTCGCTATCTGCTTGTTACAGTATTTAGAGCCCCTCCGCTACGTGACAACATCCAGGCAGCTAGCAACCTACACCCTAAAAATGTGCGGTTTCGACGAAGATTTAGATCGTATTGTAAGGCATGCCTGCTTGGTTTGTTCTGTGAATAGTTTTAAAGAGTTACAAAGAATATGTCTAGAACATTTGTCAAACACAGGAACGTAATTGCATGTTTCCCCGCCGGTTACGGAAACGGTTCAATATTCCAATCATGTCATACCATCTGGAGACACTGGAGCTCGCAAGTGTAAACACAGTCATGGCGTGAAAATGCTGTGGTTTTTTGTAGTGTCCCCCTTGGTTGCCATTAAAGAACCATGTTAAAACTGCAGTAAAACGGGGTGGCTGCACCGTACGCCAGGCAAGATCAAGACACGGACGAGAAAATAACCACTGGCCAGTATCCATGGCATGAGAGCCATCCTGCAAACGACCACGTGGGTGTGGACAAAGTTTCCTTCATACAGAATTCCACTGGTAAAGAGCAAGTTACCATATGAAGCTAATTTAACGAGACTGTATTGTGTGAAAACTCGCAGTAGCAAAGATAATTGTAGTGATGTACGTTATTATTTCATCATGTTAACTTGTCCAAGCACCTAATCCTTGGATTAGTACCAATTTATTTAGAACCCCAATCAAGCCAAACATCATATTTTTCTTCCTTTTGAGTTTGACTAATTACTCTGTCTTGTCTTGTTTTTATTTACACGAGAGGGAGTTGAGGTTCCTTTTAGAGAGCAGTGTGGTAAAGTTGAAAAGACTTAAGATACTTTACCCTGTTCCACTCCTGGAAATTACTGCCACAACCTCTAAAGCCATGAGATATAAATTTAGTAAAAGTCCTGGAATGCAGCAATGTTTAGAACTTGGCATAAGCCCAAACAGGGACATCAGGGGGGTATTCCATCAACCGCGCTAATGAAATCGTGGGCTTAATAGAAAAAGCCTGGCTTGAACTAACGTCAATTTGGATTTAAGCCAGATTAAATGCGTAATTTAGTATCCTACTTTTTTATGTAAATTAACATTGACATCGTTATGATGAGACTGTGGCCACAGCGGGCTCAATAATAGGAAATCTGATTCACGCTTAATATAGGCCTCGGTGAGAACACGGGCTCCCTGGTAGCTCACCAGGCAATGAGCACGTTTCACTGATAGCAAGTGCTTATAGCAAGGGCTCGGGTTCGATCCTGGCATTAAGCGCGACTGGTGTATATCGTCTCTTTATTGCTCCAACGAACAAGCATAAATGCTCTGTAATTCATAATTTTTTTATATGGTGACAAAGAAATGTCATTTTCAGTGTCACATTGTGTTTTAGATATCTGTCACAAACAATGCAATTACAATAAGGAAATGGAATGCCAAAGTGAACACTTATTTGTCATTTCAGCATTTTACCCTTTTAGGCCTATGTTTAATGTGGCATGGTTGCGAACACAGGAATTGGATGTAAACACTTAGTCATGCTTGGTCACATACATTGCGAGAAAAAGGTCTGAACCTACGTATGTTTCCAAACACAGATTTATGGTGTGTGACAAAAGTGAAGCGAGCAAGAAAAGAGACTTGACGGAATGGTCTTTTGGAATTTTGTTTCCACCTGTTGGATATTTTTTGTAACGCAGCTAAACTAAGCTTGACAGTTAGCCTACTACGGAGCAGGCTAGTTCAGTGGTATAAATTACCTTGGTAACTGAGCGGGGATTCGTATTAGCCACAGTAATGGAACGGATCTCTCACCAAAATTAGCCAGACTTCTCCAAATAAGCCAGGCTTTTTGCTTATCTAGCTTGATGGAATACCCCCCAGGCTTGCTAGAAAATTTGAATTCTCAAATTCTCAAAAATGGTGTTTACTTTAAAGTTCTGTAACAAAGCAGGAGAGCTTCCCTTATAGTCCCAACAGTCACAGTTGTTAATGGGACATATGGTAGTCCACATGTGAGGCAGGGTAAGGAATATCCAAGACCATGAATGTTGCAGCAATTCGGGAGAAAATAATTATTTCTTTCAAACTACCTTCAGGTTGAAAATGTATAATTGTGCTACATTGAAACCACACATTTATGAGGACTATGATTAGCTCCTCTCAATACATATCTGGACAACATTCATAGCTTTGGTTTCCAGGCTAAAAGCAATGGCAGTTGGTAAATACAGAAATGGAAGTTGTCATGAAAAACACTTCTCTATAGCTAATTTAATCATCATTGACGGGACTATATGAGTCTTAGATTGAGCGCTTTTATGTATCGATTCTGATTTTACTAATTGCAAGACCAGAACAACTTGTGTACAACATCTTGGAGAAGCCCAGACTCAAGTCTCGACTCTCATGCGTGATCTTGAACCGTTTTCTGACAGTCATCGCTAGTCTGAGCTGATTTGGCATAAGTACTCTGGCAGATGTATGCTCTGTTGACATGACCAATGTTCCGATCCTTTCCCCTTAACATTAACTTCTCTGTTATCGATTTAATAACGTTCTGCAAGAACTGCATACATGTGAGATGAGAAGTCTGTGGTGTTGACCGGTCCAGTGAGCTCCTCAGAAGCTTAAGTATAGACAGGCTTCACTTCCAATATAGCGGCACCCAGCCGGGGACTCGTAAGAATCCCCACACTTGCCCGGCGCCTCTCACCCTGGGCGACTCCGGAAAAGAAAAGAGTCCAGCCCCTCTCCAGGACTTGGGTTCCGGAACCAGAGCTATGCGTCGAGGCGCGCCCAAGTATGTCTAGTTGGTACTGCTCCTCCTCCTGCACTAGCTCCGGTTCCTTTCCCACCAGAGAGGTTACATTCCACGTCCCTAGGACCAGTCTATGATGCCAGGGGTCAGCATGCCTAAGTCCCTGCCTATGCCTGCCATCCGATTGGCATTGCACCAGACCCCAATGTCTATCCCTGCAGGTTGTGGGCCCACAGGGCGGCGGCTCCATGCTGCTTCTTCGGGCTGTGCCCGACCGGGCCCCACGGGTCAAGGCCCGGCCACCAGACGCTCGCCGACGAGCACCCCCCCCCGGGTCTGGCTCCAGGGGGTAGCCCCAGTTTCCCTCTTCCAGGCGAGGTGCCACAGTGCCGTTGGTTCCGAGTTTTTCCCCGGTGAACGAGAGGGTCGCCTCTTTGCGGCTGCGAGTCGCTGGGGGAAAGGCTCTGACTGTTGTTTGTGCTTATGCACCAAATGGCAGTTCGGAGTATCCGGCTTTCTTGGAGTCGCTGGGTGGGGTCCTGGAAAGGGTGCCATCTAGTGATTCTATAGTTCTACTGGGGGACTTCAACGCCCATGTGGATGACGATGGAGAAACCTGGAGAGGTGTGATTGGTTCAGATCGGGCAGGCCATTCCTCCCAGAGTGGTGCTTTGTTGTTGGACTTCTGTGCTAGGCATGGATTGTCCATAACGAACACCATGTTCGAGCATAGGGAGGTTCATAAGTGTACCTGGTACCTGAAAACCCTAGGCCGCAGATCGATGATCGACTTTGTGGTCGTATCGTCAGACCTGCTGCCGTATGTCTTGGACACTCGGGTAAAGAGAGGAGCTGAGCTGTCAACTGATCACCACCTGGTGGTGAGTTGGATCAGATGGCGGGGGAGGCTGCCGGACAGACCCGGTAAACCCAAACGTGTAGTGAGGGTGAATCGGGAACGTCTGGTTGAGGACCCTGTCCGGAAGGTCTTCAACTCCCACCTCCGGAAGAACTTCTCGTGCATCCCCGGGGAGGTTAGGAATATTGATTCCGAGTGGACCACGTTCAAAACCTCCATTGTGGAAGCGACTGCTAGGAGATGTGGTCAGAAGGTCGTCGGTGCCTGTCGTGGCGGCAACCAAAGAACCCGCTGGTGGACTCCAGCGGTGAAGGAAGCCGTCAGACTGAAGAAGGAGGCCTTTCGGGCTTGGTTGGCCCAGGGGTCTCCTGAAGCAGCAGACGGGTACCGGGCGGCCCGAAAGGCTGCAGCTTCGGTAGTCAAAGAAGCAAAAACCCGTGTGTGGAAGGAGTTCGGAGAGGCTATGGAGAAGGACTTTTGGTTTGCCTCAAGGAAGTTCTGGCAAACCGTTAGATGGCTCCGAAAGGGAAAGCAGGGATTGGCCCAGGCTCTGTTGAGCAGGGGAGGAGAACTGCTGACCCGGACTGGGGATATTGTCGGGCGGTGGAAGGAGCACTTTGAGGAACTTCTTAACCCCGCCAACACGTCCTCTGTGGAGGAGGCAGAGTTCGAAGACTCGGGGGAAGTCTCAGCAAATATCCCTGGCAGAGGTCACTGAGGTAGTTGGGAAGCTCCTCAGCGGCAAGGCGCTGGGTGTGGATGAGATTCGCCCCGAGATGCTGAAGGCTCTGGACATTGTTGAGCTGTCTTGGTTGACACGCCTCTTCGGTGTCACGTGGAGGTTGGGGACGGTACCATTGGAAATGCAGACCGGGGTGGTGGTTCCTATTTTAAAAAAAGGGGACCGGAGGGTGTGCTCCAATTATCGGGGTATCGCACTTCTCAGCCTACCTGGGAAAGCTTATGCCAGGGTTTTGGAAAGAAGACTTCGACCGATTGTCGAACCTCGGATCCAGGAGGAGCAATGCGGATTCCGTCCTGGTCGTGGAACAGTGGACCAACTCTTTACCCTTGCGGGACTGTTTTGGGGGGCATGGGAGTTTGCCCATCCAGTCTACATGTGTTTTGTGGACTTGGAGAAGGCCTATGACCGTGTCCCCCGGGGAGTCCTGTGGGGGGTACTGCGGGAGTATGGGGTGCCGGGGTCGTTGCTACGAGCCATTCGGTCCTATATAACCGGAGTGAGAGCGGTGTCCGTATACTCGGCACAAAGTGAAATGCGTTTTCAGTGGGTGTTGGGCTCCGACAGGGCTGCCCCTTGTCACCGGTTTGTTTGTGATTTTCATGGATAGAATCTCAAGGCGTAGCCGGGGGGAGGAGTGTGTCCAGTTTGGGTACCTCAGAATTGCTTCTCTGCTTTTTGTAGATAATGTGGTTCTTTTTGCTTCTTCAGACTGTGACCTTCAGCGTGCACTGGAGCGGTTGCAGCTGAGTGTGAATCAGTCGGGATGAGAGTCAGCACCTCCAAGTCTGAGGCCATGGTTCTCTGCCGGAAAACGGTGGAGTGCTCTCTCCAGGTTGGGAGTGAGTTGCTGCCCCAAGCGAGGGAGTTCAAGGTTTTCCCGGCACGCCCTACTGGTAGGAGACCCCGGGGTAGACCCAGAACACGCTGGCGGGATTACATATCTCGTCTGGCCTGGGAACGCCTTGGGATCCTCCAGGAGGACCTGGAAAACGTTGCTGGGGATAGGGACGGCTGGAATTCCCTGCTGAGCCTGCTGCCACCGCGACCCGGCCCCGGATAAGCGGCGAAAAATGGATGGATGGATGGAGGCTTCACCTCCAGGACACCGATGATTAAGTTTTGTTTGTCTTTTTCATCAATAAAAGTCATATCACAGAGCTGAAATACCTATTTTATTGTTGTGGTGTTTTCTTTTGCGGGGACTGGTCAGAGCATCCGCATTATAAAGCAAATAGTCCTCACTGACAGTATTATTTAAAGCTAGATCAGCTTAACACCTCAGTTCAGCAACAATCTCCTGACTGGAGGTAGCCATTTTTGCTCAAGGACTCTGGTGGGAGGAAAGGCATGTATTGTCAAAACCATGGCACTCAGATGTCTATCAACCAATTGGCGAAAGGTTGACCCTGTGACACATTTTAAACGACAGCCCCATTATTTCCATAATGAAGAAGAAATGCATACATAAATGTAAAAGGAAATCCCAAAATGAAACGTAAAAAGTAACTTCTCAAGAAATGTATAAAGAAAATAATGCCGACGTAAATTGGAAACATTTAGGAGGGGAAATGCAAAGCATATGTAAAAGGAAATGTAAGAAGCAATAAATTTTTTTAAATAGGACAGTTAATAAGTACAGGAATTATACAAAGGAAATGACAATTAATGGCTTTTTTATTTTTGAGTCATTTATTTATTTATTTATTTTTAATTTTGGTAGCTTTGGTCCTCCATAGTAGCAGGTAAAAATGCTGACATTTGACGCATTGTTTTGCAATCCATGCCACAGTTTGCAGAGCTCCGGCACACGTAAGCGCATTGACCAAAGACAATCCAGGCCCGAGTTGAACTAGAACACAGGCCTTGCTTAAATTCAGGATTGGGAAATATCATTGCAGGAGCTAAATGTTTCTGTTTGCAATTGTTCTCCCAGTATTTTGAACTCTCAAATAGAAATCCATTTTTGCATGTGTATTACATCCTGTAGCTGCTTAATACACCTGTTATTAGAGCCAGGAAATTGTCTGCCTTCTACCTTACAACTTCCATTAAACAAGTGAGAAAAAGTTTAGGCTAGAATCTGGGATTATTCTAATGGTCTTTTTATTCAGGTAATAATCTCAGGCTGTTTTTAATTATTAGGACCATGGACACCAGAACATCCCCTCTCTTCATAACGCCAAACTTCAACCAATGACGCTGCTAACTTCAAATTCCATCAGCGGAGTCCACTGTACTCATGTGCCTTTAAAGACAGTACAAGTTATTCTGGAAGACTGCAGGAAAATGCTGGGGGCTGATGGGAAATGGTGTGTTACAACCACCACGACGACTGAAATAGGTACAGGACAACATTCCAACAGGTACAAGTGGGCCACGGGTGTTATTTCAATGAGACCAAAAATGACGCACAGTGACTGTGGGAAGAATTGTACTAAATTGGAAAACCTTCAAACACATAAAGGAGGAAAAAGGCCACATCATTGCTCTGAGTGTGGAAATCATTTTAATCAGTTATCACAGCTTAAAACACACCAAAGAATACACACAGGAGAAAAGCCATATCACTGCTCTGAGTGTGGAAATTCTTTTAATCACTTATCACAGCTTAAAACACACCAAAGAATACACACAGGAGAAAAGCCATATCACTGCTCTGATTGTGGGAAAGACTTCTCTCTATTTGCAAATCTTAAAACACACCAAAGAATACACACAGGCGAAAAACCATATCACTGCTCTGACTGTGGGAAAAACTTTGTTGACTTGACAAACTTTAAAACACACCAGAGAATACACGCGGGAGAAAGGCCATATCATTGCTCTGACTGTGGGGGAAAATTCTCTCAATTGATAAACCTTCAAAGACACCAAGGAATACACACAGGGGAAAAGCCACACCACTGCTCTGATTGTGGGAAAAACTTCTCTCATTTGACAAACCTTAAAACACACCAAAGAATACACACAGGAGAAAAGCCATATCACTGCCCTGGCTGTGGGAAAAACTTCTCTCATTTGACAAATCTTAGAACACACCAAAGAATACACACAGGAGAAAAACCATATCACTGCTCTGACTGTGGGAAAGTCTTTGCTCATTTGTTAAGCCTAAAACGACACCAAATAATACATACAGTAGCAACAATGGACCAATCTGTCCTGACAGCAAAGAAGTAGTTTTGTATCCTATCGAGGAGACAACAACATATGAAGAGAATGTTTTCTTTAAGTGGATTTTTTTTAAAGGTATTTTTATTCTATATGATTAGGAACAGGTGTTTGTCAATTAGTATTTTGACTTATGAAGGAAGATGCTAATTACCTTAACAATGATGTTTGATTGTTGGAAGAGATGTACTAGTAGCCGGGGAGATGTTAGTGTTGGTTTTTGCGAGCTATGGTTCATGTATTACTACTCTGCCTCTCCACACATTTCCACACATGATAGAACTCATTCTCTGTCAAAGCACACAGTGTGCTGTTGTCTGCCCCCTTTGTGGTCAATGTGAACCCTCCTATGGATGATCAGATGCAGGACTAAACAAAAGAAATCATAAATCTTACATTTCTCATCTTTTTTTTTCAATAAATAAATATCTGAATATTGAATAATATATCAAATATATAAAAACTTCAGACATATTTCTACGCAAACTTTAGATTTATAATAAAATCATACTGGGGTCCTCCACAGACACGTCATCTCAACAAACGCTTTGAAATTTATACCCGTTTAACAACCAGCACATATTACATATTGTAAATGCATAGTTACTGGGAGTGCACAAAAAAAATGATTTCACCCTGAAATCTCTAACACTTTACCAAATGCTTTTGCTACATGTTCTGACAGTGTTTGTTACGCTGACCTACTTTGTTACTTATATACGGTATACCTGTATAACATGTTATGTCTCATCATCAAAAGCTGCTTTAGTCACATGTAGGTCAACGGCATGTTTCTGTTTCTTCATGCATGTTTCCCAACATTTAAAGTTATTATATTTTACAGCCTTCCATCAAATGAGTCAACGTGAGAATGTTAGCCAACATACGTGGCAAAGTTAGTTTTAGAGACATCTTGCTAGTTGACTGATACACAGGTTGATTTGAAAAAGCATGAGAATGTACAAAATAATAACAAAACTATATGACCTTTAGTGTATACTTCTTACAGAGATATGATGATGTCTACCCTGGTTGACACCATGAAGTGTACCACTGGATCATTCTGTGTCAGATCTTACACGTGCCTCTGGGTGGCATAATAGCTTTATTCTAAGCGTCAATGTACAACAGGGCGTTTTAAACATTTGCAACTAGCCTGCTTGCAGTTCTATTAACACTTGATGACCACACTGATCCCAGAGACTACTATGTAATCTTCCACACTGACATTAAATGTAGTCCTATGTACTAAATGATAATACATGCATATTGTATTCTGCTGCACTACACTATGCACCCGCTCCTGGTGCTGCCCACCTCCACCCCAGCTTCCACCTATTCAGGATCTGTTTTAAAGCATCCGATGGGGGGATCTGCTCCCTACCCATGGCTGTTCACTCAGTGTTTGTATAAGACACCAGCCGGAAAGCAATTCAGAGCAGCAAACCCTTGACACCAAACTTCAATGTATTACCATGTATTGCAATAAACCGTTAAACATATTGTAAGTTGTCCTGTGCTGAAATGATTTAGGTGTTACGGATCATAGGTTAAAGGTTGGAACAAACAGGAGAAACCCCACGAGTTAAAGTTTTAACATAATTATAATTTATTGTATAATTACATTATAATATAAGTAATTATTATCTAATTACCAAAAGTAACCAGAACAAACAATGGAGTGTTGAGATGTGTAGGAGTGATCGTGTGTGCGTGCAATGCATGGATGAGTGTCAGGGTAGCGTGGAGGTGTGGAAAAGGTGTGCACCCAGAACAAAGAAACCCAATCAAACTAGCACCAGTCTGAAGAGGTAAGAGAAGAGACAGCAGTGCTGATGTGGTCATCTTAATAAATAGGATTCACGTTGTGCACAGGTGTGACTGCCACATGACCGCTGACCAGCCCTCCTCCATCTGGCAGCCCACGCACCAAACTGACTGGAGGGACGTGTTACGGATCATGGCTCAATGGCTGCTTCAAAAGTAAGGGAGAGCACACATAAAAAAAGGTGAAAGTTGAAAAAGATTTATTACACTAACATATAAACGTCACTAAACAAAACAACAAAGTGTGTAAATAAGAGGAATCAGCAGGAATGCAATGGATGGATATCAATGTGTTGAGGAGGTATTGGAAGGTGCAGAAACTAAGGTTTAACCAAATAATACCATACGTGGGTGGTGGTGGAGCCAACAAGCATGTCAGAGCAAAGTCAGAGAGCAACAGTCACAGCCAAAGTGAGATGGCTGTCAGGGCCTGACGCACAGGTGTGCTCTATCAGTGGTAACGAGCAGCCTGCCACCTGGCAGTCCAGCACACTGCAATCAGCCAGCCAGTGGGATGGCCGCCACAGGCCTCACACTCCTCTCTTCCAGAGAGCAGCAGCTGCTTCCAGTGGACTTCAGGGTCATGTCGCTGGTTTTAATCAAATCATACCATGGTAGTGGTGCTGGGACTCAATTTCAGTCAGAATGTATTATTGTTGTTTTCCTCTGTTTCTAATTGTGTGTGTGTGTGTGTGTGTTTGCCTGTCGGCCGTTTTGGGTCGTGGCCCCTACTGCTGCTGATCAGGCCGCATGCAAAACGCACGGAAACCTCCAATTCATGGCTGTCACCCTCAAAGCCTATATTGGAGCCAATTTCATACAATAGGACAATGACCCAAAGCACAGCTCCAAAATATGCAGCGTTCGTCATACTTGAAGCCTGAGTCATGGATCTCAGATATACTTTGTTGAACTCCAGATACACTAAAAACAAAGACACATTCAGATTGTACCACATTTGACATATGTATTGTGTCTATGGACCATCCAAATTAAAACTGATCTTACTGATGACCAGTGTCCTATATCTTAGCTCATGATCAGCTAGCTGTACAGGAAATGTGAAAGGGAACAGTCAGACGTTTCTTCCATGTACGAATTAGTTTGAAATTCAGTACTGGTTTCCAAATATAGTGGCTAGAAACATGCAGCGTTTTACATGGTGATTTTTGATTGAGATGTGCTCACTAACCTCAGTCTCGTAAGAGAAATCTACCATAGGAGCCCAGCCTTAAAGGGTAAACCTAGTGCTGTTGCTGTGTGAAACTTCAACTGTGATTGATGTCTTTAGCCAGATTGAAGCTTTACTTAAAGGTTGTTGGTGTCTATTGTATGTGACAAATTCAAGTTAATGGTCCACCAACAAGCAAATGACTGCCACACTAGTTACCTTAAAATCTCAATGATGTATTAGCCAAAAGAAAAGACATATACAATGGTCAGTTTTATTTATTTTTAATGTTAATATTTGAAGTCTTCCTTAAAAGACTGAGTGACAGGCAATGTCAGGAACGCTGAACTTCTTTGCCACAGAATTGGCCTGGGAAAGAAAAGAGACAAATATGAGTAAACCAGCTGATGATTTGCTGCTGTACAGCACATTAATATGAACATGAGTTACTGTAAATGGTATAAAGCTCAAAAACTCAAGAGGGTGCGACGGCGTTATCAGTGGTAGGGCTGTAGATAGACTGGCGACCTGTCCAGGGTGTACCCCGCCTCTCGCCCTGTGTCCGCTGGGATAGGCTCCAGCCCCCCCGTGACCCTGTACAGGATAAGCGGTAAAGCTAATGGATGGATGGAATGGATGGTATAAAGCTCACAGTTATCTTCTTTGACCTTCAGAGCCAATTGAAGCATCCAGTTGGTGCCTTCTTCTTTATATTTTTAGCAGAACACAGGGATAGATGCTAGGTACACCGTACTCATTGATGGAGACTTTGTTTTGAGGGAGGTCTTTTTCATCCACAGGAAGAGCATGAACACATGACATGTAAATAAATTAAAGCACAAAAAAAAAAAAAAAACTGAATAGCTATTCATTCTATTTTTACCTGTCTTTAAAGCAGGATTCCTTCATATTTTACTGTAAGACTCAATTTCATTGGAAAGGAATAAAGCTCACAGTTTTTTTCTTTGACCTCCAGAGCCAGTTGGTGCCTTCTCATTATTATTGGCAGAGGGATGCAGGGCACTGGCAGACATGCTAAGTAGACTGTGCTGGTTGTTTTGAGGAGGGATGATTTCATCCACAGGAAGCGCCTGAACACAAAACAAATTAAAATATATTACAGAAAATAATACATAATTAACTAAATAGAAATGTATCCCTGACGTCCCAGGATAATTCTTTAATATTTTACTCTCAGACTCACATCCAGCCTCTTTGTTTCTTTACATCTCGTCTCTTTGGTGACATCACTGAGGACTATTGCCTTGTTACAGTGATTGGTCGGCTCCTCTTTTTTAGAGCTGCAGTCTTTGTGTGGAACGTGGGACTCCTCAGCTATGGAAAGAGTCTGAAGAAGAGTAGAATTCGGAATAGGATTATTAGATGCTGAAAGGATAATCCAGTGTTGCGGTATAAAATAATGTAAAACTACTTACAATATTGTTCCAATTTCCTCGGTGTCCAGTATTGTCACCACTCCACTGAGCAGGAACGTTGCTGGAGTCAGTACCACTGGCCAACTGGAAGGCCTTTCTGGTCCTACAGCTGGGAATAACCCTGATGTCTCGGAGGCTGGTTCTATTAGACAGAATCTGGCGAAGGGCTTTGCCTTCAGCAGCTGACCAACAGGTACAACGTTTCCATGACACTTGGTGAACAACCCAGAAAGATTGCAGACCTGAAGGGCTAATGTCAGCTGACTGATAGCCAGTTGGACTGGACGGGTCAGAATCAAACCCAAAAACCTGTCCACTCGGTCAGAACAAGACAGCTGCCCAGCAGAGCTTCCAGCACCTTGGCTGTTACTGAGAATGTAGTTTGAAGCATGCTGGGAGCCGTAGTTTTTCAATGCAATGCTGTTGTTTTGAGGTCTGGCTGAAGAGGCAAAGGTGCTACCTCTCAACTGGTGAATCCACGCTGCAACACACAATGAGAACAATGGTTAAAAAGAAATAACTGTTTAATTGGAAGATTTCTTAGGTGTCTGACAAAAGTCCATGTGAGAAATACATATACTTATATTTTACATAAATAATAGTAATACTAGTTATACTTTAGGCACAAAATATTTGATAGTCTAAAAATAATTCCTACCAATAATATTGGAAGCCAGCTCCCGACCACCAGCTCCAAAATGCAGCTTTCCTGAAGCCCTGAAACCTCCATGGAGCCTGGTCAACAGCACTGATAAGGTGTAGTCCTGAAGGGCCACATACAGATGCACAGTGGTAAGCTTGACTGATGGGGTCAAAACCAGAGCGGAACATTGCTCCACCTCGTTCATCTCCCTCATGTTGGAGTGAATGGTGAAGATGGGCTTCCAGTTGTTCTTCCTATCCTGCCACTCATTGGCAGACAGCAGGAAGTGGTCGTGGGAGAAACTGGAAGCCAAGCCCAGAGCACATGTGACAGGAGCCAGTAGTGTAGCAGTCTCAGGAGAGATTGAATTGGCCTGAGCCAGGTCTTCCTCCATGGCCAGAAGGTCTTCGATAGCCTTGGGGTCCACACTGATAAGAGGCTCCCACTGGTCCAGGTCAGACAGTGGACCACCAGAGCCTACAGTGCAGTGGCTGCTCCCAGTACTCTATGGAGCGCTTAGAGCACTGCAGTCCTCACAGCTAAAGCTGATGTTATGAGGAGTGGGTGAATAGGCATATTTATCGCCTGTTATCTTGTAGATCTTCTCACTTACTACAGTGTCACAATCTAAATCATCCAAAGCTGGAGGGTCTTGAATAGCCTTGGAGTTCAGACTGTAAAGCAGCTCCAGTTGGTTGAGGACAGACAGTGATCCACCAGAGCCTGCAGTGCATGGGGCTCTCATATCACTGTAGTCTACCCAGTTCATACAGAGGTTATGAACAGTGGGTGAATAGGCGTATTTATCGCCTAGTGTCTGGTAGATCTTCTCTCTTAGGAAAGAGTCATCCAGTGGGGTGTTATCCACTCTGCAAAACACCATAGTAACAGTGATGTAAACAAAACCATCCGAAGTGTGCGTCGGCAATATCCATGTCATTACAAGTTTATAAAGACAACACACAGTATTTCTTAATAGTGCATAAATGTTAAGCAAAATGTACAGATCTAAAAATATAAATTGTCTCACCTGATTTGCTCGTAATTTGCATAATTGCGCTGTAGGAATGTACTTTTCTAGGAAAATAGCTCATTCACGCTTACTTGCAATGGTGTAGTTTTGAGACTGGAGATCTTAAGAACTGTTCATTGAATTTCTAAACGTTCTGGAGCTATTGGGCATCAGGGGTGGACTGGCCATCTGGCATACCGGGCATCGTCCCGGTGGGCCGTTGACCCAATGTGGGCCGGTCCGCTATGTTTTTTTTTTCTTTTCTTTTTTTTCTCTAAATTCCCTCCAATTGGGCCGGCCAATTGGCTACAGAGGGCTAGCAGTGTGTTGCCAGCATCGACACATATTATTGGTCTATTGTTTGTCATTGTCAATCAATCATGGGCTGACAGGCTCAGAGAGCCCTGACAGTGCTGTCAATCACAACACAAACCAGGGTGGGGCGGGACCTCATGGCATGGGCGGGAGTCGCGGGACGGGCTGCTGCTGAGCTGAAAATGGATAAGCGGAAGAAACGACCGGGTGGCGCTGAAAAACTGCGACTTAAAAAGCTGAAGTCTCTGGAGGTGGAGGCTGCTAAATATTCTAAATTGACGGACCTATTTGGTGCCGGGGTCACCACCCCAGCAGGTGCTGCTGCGCCGGGAGACGAGCGAGTGGAGGCATACATGGTAAGTAACGTTAGCCTGGGGCTGGCTAGGCTACATTTTTGAGACATGTCCAAAAAAAAAGTAGAAAACGTTTTTACATTGAATGTGATGTGACCTAATTAACTGCATAGTCCTACTTGTGACAACATATTAGCCCAGAGTTGAAGGGCTGTGAATGTTGGTAGTTGTGGTTGATTTTGTTTAAATATGCCGAATTGTGATATTATGGGTTATTATTGTTCAGATGATTTAGCTTGGCTAGCTAAGAGCTGCTAACGTCAGCGGTCTCTTGTTGCCATAGCAACAGTAAACGTTCACATGGACCAATGAGCTGTAAGTAGAGATGCAGAATCAAGCTGGATTGTAAATACAGATGAGATACTTTGAATTTTGCACAAAATACAAGTAAAGCTATAGGAAATAATTAGTTTAATTTGCAATATTTGCCGTTGAATTTATTGTAATCTTTCAATTCATTTATTGTTTACTGAGGTGATAACTATTTTATAATTTGTGTGTAACTTTAATTTCTGTGTACATGTGTTACTTTTACTGTAGTTTTCAAATGGCTATGTATAGTGCTGTCTTGAGCATTTTCAGGTATTGTCACAAAGATCTAACTTTTTTGCATTGGAAAACACTAGTAAGTGTCATAATGAAAACATGGCAAAGCCACTAGTGTTGTTACGCTCGCGAACGTTTCGTTCAATATGAACTAATCTTTTATCTTCACATTATTCTGTGGTTTTGAGTTATTTCCCCATCCAATTCATAATTTGTCATTTTAATGATGCTTTTCAGAAGTTTTATTGTGCTTATGTGTTGATCCTTAATGGTGTGATCATGTACACTAAATTATCAATTATTCTCCATTACAGGTTGTTCTGATATATTTGAGGAGTCGTTCTCCCTCTGTTCTATATGTGGACTTGTTCTCTCATTTGGGACCACTGTTAGAATTTGGTAAGTTTATCATGTATTTTTTAATGTTGTATAAATTCATACTTCATAATTTTAAAAAAGTTTTGAAAAAAACGCACATCCCAAAAGTTTTCAACTCTAGGTGCAGGACCGAGGAAAACATTTTAGTTATTTTTCAGACTTAATGATGTATCCAATTCCCTCTCAGGTTGACCACTTGACATGTGAGAGCTTGAGGAGTTGTTCCCCCTCCGTCCATTTTCAAGGATTTGATCCCTTACTGCCTCCACTTCACCACTTTTTAGCTACTGAGAAGTCTAAGATTTGTTGAGTATGTCATGTGTCTTATAATGTTATATGAATTCATACTTGATTTGTGATGATGAGAGACTTAATAATGTTTCCATGTCTCTTTTAGGTTGACCACCCTATATATGAGAACCTAAGGAGTTGTTTTCCCTCTGTCCCCTTTTGAGGACCTGCTTTGTCTCCTCCATCATTCACTGGGCCACTTTTGGGTTCCTGAGCTTATTTCATGTGGTGAGAGGAATGCAATATGTGTATGTTTAAAGGTTTATGTGAAGAAACATACTATATGTGTGATAAAATGACAATTGGTAATTCATAAATGTCTCTTAATATTCTCTGCTACCATTATCTCCTGTCAAACAGGTTTTCCTGACCTGCTAGAAGTTCTTCTATGATGCTTGAGTCATCGATCATATCTGAGAGCTTCGTCTTGACTTTGTGAGTTTATTATGCAACTTGCTTTGTCTTAGATTGAAACAAAAGGTTTGATTATGATTATTTCCTGGCTGAAGATTTTCATATTGATGGTTTTAATTTCAAACATCTGCATATCTTTTAAGTTCAATTAACAGTTATGCAGGTAGGCCTTAGGGCTCTTTTGAGACTTAAGTCATCCTTCATGACAGATAAATTTGTTCACTAAGTGTCACTACGTCACAAAAAGGCTACATGGCAACATATACTTGTCAGTACACAGATACTGAGTACAAGTTCTGTTTGCTGTTTCTTGCAGGTCACGAATTTGGTGAGGAGTGGAGCTGGCTGGCTGCGGACGAGGAAGTAGAGCAATACATACTTGTGCACATACACGTATATGAGAATGCATATCTATTCAGACCTGTAACCCATGTCTTAGACTTTTCACACAGCTATATATATATATTTTTTTTTTTCCAATTCTCTATTTATGGTTTCATAATGACTGAGTCACCGTTGAGTGAGTGAGTTTCAGCTCTAATGCTGCTACTGTCTGTAATATGTTTCTATTTAGATTATTTGTCAGGATATTTTTTTTTTTTTATTGTCCGAGTCTGGTTTTAACTAATACTGGGCTAACACCAAAAGATTTTCACAGTCACAGACTAAAAACTGAAAGGGTAGCATAAGGGTTCTTCCCGTTAGTCTCGTCCCACCCCTAGTCATGACATAACTTCTGTTGTGATTTGACACTATAATGAATAAAGATTGATTGATTGATTGCTATAGCTGTCAATTTTAGTCCTTGAGTTCATAGTTAAGTGCTTTATTTGTTAACTGCTATCAAGGAATATGACTCTCCTTTGTAGTATGCATGAGAGAAGATGCCGCGAGATTAGTGGACTTCTATGTAGTGTCCGCTGATAATGTAGTGGGCTGGTCTGGACAGAAAATGCCAGGGCTGAATTTTTGTCCCAGTCCACCCCTGTTGGGCATTATGTTGTTATGACATAGTTAGAATATTACATCATTAGAACTATCACTCATTAAACTCTTTTTTAAAAAGAGCCATGGTGTGTAGAATAAAAACAGACCTCTTGATTATTTTTGAGCTGTTGCTAACTTTTCCAAAATACGCATTTCATTGCAGTACGTCTTCACCAATGTTTCTCTACCACCACCCGGTGGTGACATGTGAGAAATGCACATATTATTGAATGAACTGAAAAATGGAATCATTACAGTCTGACATTTTAGAATAAAATCATGTATTTGTTTAATTTGTTATTTGTACTGTCTATGTACTGTTTAAAGCATTAACGTGTCCATCACTATGTTTGTAGAACTTTGGTTTGATTTCACGTAACGTGAAAAGTGCAAGTAGGTCTACAAAACTTGAAATCCCTCACGTTGGTTCCTAGTTGAAGTGGGGAGGGGGGGGGGGGGGGGGGGGGTTGACAGCTGTGGATGCTGAGTCACTTTGAACAGTTCTCCCAGACTCCAAAGAAACAAAAGAGGCGTATTACAACATTCAAACTAGAGCAGCTGATTACAGTCAGGTTTCTGGAGCGTTATAATTTTCATAAAATCAACGTGATGTAGTTTGCACTGATGGGAATAAACCACTTCGGAATCTGCCTATAATCCTCCTGGGAATGCCCTTACCTCTGCCTATGAGCTGTGTCACAAGAAAGAACATTATTTTCAGGCCGACTGCTTACCTTCTCCTAACAAGTTTATCAACACCACGGCATAGCCTGGAGGGACAGAGGACAGTAAACCAACAGCACTTTGATCAAACTTTGAGTTGAAGCGGGTAATTTTTTACTAGCAACCCCTACTTCATGTGTGGCATATTAGTGTGTGTTACTTCCACTGCTGAGATTAAGACTACAAAGGAATCACAGACAATGGTTAACTTCTAGTAATGTACACACAGGGATATACAATTAAAACATACAATAATGCCAATATGTTGAATATTAACATCCATCCATCCATTCCATCCATTTTCCGCCGCTTATCCGGGGCCGGGTCGCGGTGGCAGCAGGCTCAGCAGGGAATTCCAGCCGTCCCTATCCCCAGCAACGTTTTCCAGATCCTCCTGGAGGATCCCGAGGCGTTCCCAGGCCAGACGAGATATATAATCTCGCCAGCGTGTTCTGGGTCTACCCCGGGGTCTCCTACCAGTAAGGCGTGCCCGGAAAACCTCCAACGGGAGGCGCCCAGGAGGCATCCTAATCAGATGCCCGAACCACCTCATCTGGCTCCTTTCAACGCGAAGGAGCAGCGGCTCTACTCAGAGCTCCCTCCGGATGACCGAGCTCTTTACCCTATCCCTAAGGCTGAGCCCAGCTACCCTACGGAGGAAACACCTTTCAGCCGCCTGTACTCGCGATCTTATTCTTTCGGTCACTACCCAAAGCTCATGACCATAGGTGAGAATTGGAATGTAGACCGACTGGTAAATCACGAGTTTTGCCTTTCGGCTCAGCTCCTTCTTCACCACGACGGTCTGGTACAACGCCCGCATTACTGCTGATGCTGCACCAATCTGCCTGTCAATCTCACGCTCCATTTTTCCCTCACTCGTGAACAAGAACCCGAGATACTTGAACTCCGTCGCTTGGGGTAGCAACTCAATCCCAACCCGGAGAGAGCACTCCACCGTTTTCCGGCAGAGAACCATGGCCTCAGACTTGGAGGTGCTGACTCTCATCCCGACCGCTTCACACTCAGCTGCAAACCGCTCCAGTGCATGCTGAAGGTCACAGTCTGAAGAAGCCAACAGAACCACATCATCTGCAAACAGCAGAGAAGCAATTCTGAGGTCCTCAAACTGGACACAATCCTCCCCCCGGCTACACCTTGAGATTCTATCCATGAAAATCACATACAGAACCGGTGACAAGGAGCAGCCCTGGCGGAGTCCAACACCCACTGAAAACGTATTTTACTTTGTGCCGAGTATACGGACACAACTCTCACTCCGGTTACATAGGGACCGAATGGCGAAAACCCCATACTCCCGCAGTACCCCCCACAGGACTCCCCGGGGGACACAGTCGTAGGTCTTCTCCAAGTCCACAAAACACATGTAGACTGGATGGGCAAACTCCCATGCCCCCCCAAACAGCCCCGCAAGGGTAAAGAGTTGGTCCACTGTTCCACGACCAGGACGGAATCCGCATTGCTCCTCCTGGATCCGAGGTTCGACAATCGGTCGGAGTCTTCTTTCCAACACCCTGGCATAAGCTTTCCCAGGTAGGCTGAGAAGTGTGATACCCCGATAATTGGAGCACACCCTCCGGTCCCCCTTTTTAAAATAGGGAACCACCACCCCGGTCTGCCATTCCAATGGTACTGTCCCCGACCTCCACGCGACACCGAAGAGGCGTGTCAACCAAGACAGCCCAACAATGTCCAGAGCCTTCAGCATCTCGGGGCGAATCTCATCCACACCCGGCGCCTTGCGGCTGAGGAGCTTCCCAACTACCTCAGTGACCTTGGCCAGGGATATTGCTGATACTTCCCCCGAGTATTTGAACTCTGCCTCCTCCACAGAAGACGTGTTGGCGGGGTTAAGAAGTTCCTCAAAGTGCTCCTTCCACCGCCCGACGATATCCCCAGTCCGGGTCAGCAGTTCTCCTCCCCTGCTCAACAGAGCCTGGGCCAATCCCTGCTTTCTATTTCTGAGCCGTCTAACGGTTTGCCAGAACTTCCTTGAGGCCAACCGAAAGTCCTTCTCCATAGCCTCCCCGAACTCCTCCCACACCCAAGTTTTTGCTTCTTTGAATACCGAAGCTGCAGCCCTTCCGCCCGGTACCCGTCTGCTGCTTCAGGAGACCCCTGGGCCAACCAAGCCCGAAAGGCCTCCTTCTTTAGTCTGACGGCTTCCTTCACCGCTGTGTCGTGGATCCAATCTTTACACACTCACGAACATAAGTAAAATAGAACACAAGAAGACACAAACACAGAAATGGTTGAGATCAAATACTATATTGTTGTACAACAAACTTGTAAACACAAGTTAACCAGATAATAAAGTTTGATACAAGTATTTTACCAAGATAGTACTTCTGCAAAGGACAAAGTTCGTTTGCAAAAGGATCATACTCACACAACGTGTAAGACGCTGCCCGAAGGAGAATGATGATCTAAACCTAAAGTCTGCTGTCTTATATCTACATCCATACAATGCAAGCCTTGCTTTTTCCAGGCTGCAACAGGTGTAGTGAAGTTAAGGGAATGCAGCTTAAAGGTTGGAATTCTATATCCAGCCTACAGGGTTAGAACAGTGACCTCTAGGAAGCTATATTCAGCTAAAGGGTCATTGAACTTATAATGATTAATGCCTTGGTTCAAAAAGCACGTTCTAAAATAGATTGCCTTAACAGCTGGTGTCCACCAGCAGGTTCTTTGGTTGCCGCCACGACAGGCACCGACGACCTTCTGACCACAACTCCTAGCAGCCGCTTCCACAATGGAGGTTTTGAACATGGTCCACTCGGAATCAATGTTCCCAACCTCCCCCGGGCTGCACGAGAAGTTCTTCCGAAGGTGGGAGTTGAAGACCTCCCGGACAGGGTCCTCAAACAGACGTTCCGAATGGCTAAATATTAATATATGATTCGTATAGTTATTGAAGTGGTTGATCTTCAAGGTGAAAAAGACAGTGCTCCTGTCACAGTACAGAGGCCTTCCTAGACTCACCTCTCTCTCTACAATAATACCATGTAAATAGGGATACTCTGTAAGATGTGTGTTTGTGTGTGTTGATCTAATTCCATGTAAAGAGGGATAGACTGTAAGGTGTGTGGGTCTGTGCTATAATAAACATAATAATTCAACTCAAAGAAGGATAGACTGTAATGTCTTGTAAACTTCATTCATTCGTGAAGTGACTTTCCAAACAAAAGTTAAACGTTGATGTGAAAACCATAGAAATTAAAGATACAGTGCCTTGCAAAAGTATTCACCCTCCTTGGCATTTTTCATTATTTGTTGCCTCACAACCTGGAATTAGAATGGATTGTTTGAAGGTTTGCATCATCTAATACGGCTTATTGTGGTCCCATGTACAGATACACCAGTCTCTGCTGTGGAACTCTGCAACTCCTTTAGGGTTACCTTTGGTCTCTGTGCTGCCTCTCTGATTAATGCCCTCCTTGCCCGGTCTGTGAGTTTTGGTGTCCCCCTCTCTTGGCAGGTTTGTTGTGGTACCATGTTCTTTCCATTTGAAGATGATGGATTTGATGGTGCTCCGGGGGATCATCAAAGATTTGGATATTTTTTTATAACCCAACCCTGACTTGTACTTCTCAACAACTTTGTCCCTGACTTGTTTGGAGAGCTCCTTGGTCTTCATGGTGTGATGCCTCTTGCTTAGTGGTGTTGCAGCCTCTGGGACCTTTCAGAAAAGGTGTGTTTATACTGACGGATCATGTCACACTTAGATTACACACAGGTGGACTTCATTTCACTATTTATGTTACTTCTGAAGGTAATTGGTTGCACCAGAACTTCTGAGGGGCTTCATAGAAAAGGGGGTGAATACATATATATACAAATGCCAATTTCCAGATTTTTATTTAAAAAAATTATTTTTAATATATATTTTTCTCATTTCACTTCACCAACTTAGACTATTTTGTGCAGATCCATCACATAAAATTCTGATTAAAAAAACAGGTTGTAATGTAACAAAATAAGTAACTAGCCAAGGGGGGTGAATACTTTTGCAAGGCACTGTAAATGTTAAGATTTAACCATTTAGTTACATGTATTATATGCTGTGTATTAGACCACTTATATTATTATATATTATATTATTATATATATTATGTGCTGTGTATTAAAAGGACAATCCTACACATTATTATCTGTTCAAGGTCTGTCAATGGTCATTGTTACGATCTCGGTAGACTCTCTCCCCCTCTTACAGCGCACTCTGTATTTGATACAACGACACAATGGCAGAGGCGTGCCTAGAGGCTTAGGACTGAGCCTGCGCACCAACAAGGGAGGGTCTAACGTCTAAACCAAGGACTTCTCTCCATCCAGTTGACATATGATCTTGTATTCTACCACTGTATAAAAGGAGGACACACCCCTCCCAGGTGGCGGCATTTGGTAGACTGGGTTTGTGTGTCTGTGTGTGTGTGTCTGTGTGTGTGTGTGTGTGTAGGACAGCAGACTGGTGTAGCGTGGTGTTGCCCTTTGTTATCTTTTGATATCATCGTATTCTTGACATTATTATTTTGTATTGATTACTTTCTTGATTAAAGCTTGCTATTGCTTATACCTTTAGTCCTATCGTCTCTCAGAACTGCGGGACGCGACATATACAAGATATATAGGTGAGTAGGGAACTGATTAAAATGCAGAGGCAATAAACTAGGCAAGGGTTTGACTTCTCTCTTTCTCACAACACAAGGTGGTGTTCAATGACTGAACGCAGAACTGATTTCCCAGCATATTAAATATGTTAAGGAGAGTGGACGCCAAGGAAGACATACGTCACATCCCGTCTGAGAGAGCGGGTCGTCTGAGAGTGTGAGCTGCAGTTGGTCCCTTCTCTGTGACCTCCCGGCACCCCTCCCCCACTAACATGGATTACTACGCCCTTCTCTAAGAAGCCATCATGTGACAAAGGGGGAGGGGCTGTAAGGCAGACTAGAACAAAGAAGAAACCCCTCCCCCATCAGCAGACCAACGGATACATAAGAACTGAAGCTCTGCCTTCTCCACACTGAGACACAGGAACTTTTCCTACCCACCTAGGAACAAAGACCGATCACTGAGAGAGACACACTAACACAAGCTGTGGAGAGGCAACAGGAATCACCATGGCTGAAGTAAGTAGTAGAATGAAGATTGAATAGGTTACAATTTTATTAGACTTTTTTATAGTGTGTTGAACATACATGGGCTCTTAGATGGGAGCTAGATGTCTTAGTTGTGGACATTGTTCACACTTTGGGTTTGCAGAGTTTACCAGTAAAACAATAACTGGTTTGTCTGTGGAGTCTGTTAATTTCCTTAACCACAAACTTGATGGAATATGTGGAGGCAGGTGGAGATAAATTCTCTAAACTCTACTTCAGCTCAGGTGTTTTGTTTTAGATGAAAAGAGAGTTCTGGAGGTGTTTGAGTTTATAGTTTATTAGTTAATTTCAAATAATATTAGGTAATGTTCAGTCAAAATTATTTTAATTTCATTGCAACACAAAGTGAGCAAGAATCTAATCATATTTTTTCTGATTATCAGGACCCTGAAAATGGGAACCTTCTTCAGAACATTGAACAAAAGCAAATCCATTGTCTATCTTCAAATCCAAATGGTTCAGTGTACTGTTCTCCTGTGCCCTTAAAGACAGCCGTAGTTTTTCTGGGAGACTGCAGGAAACTACTGGGGGCTCATGGGAAATGGAGTGTTACAACCAACAGAATTACTGAAATAGGTAAAGGCCAACATCACAACAGCTACAAAAGCAGAACAGTTTATAAGGGACACTCTAGCTCAATGTTAAATCAGACGACATGCAAAGGAGAAAAGCCATGTAGCTGTTCTGACTGTGGGAAAAACTTCGCTCACTTAAGAAGTCTTCAACGACACCAAAGAATACACACAGGAGAAAAGCCATATCACTGCTCTGACTGTAGGAAAAACTTCTCTCAAAGGATAACCCTTAAAATACACCAAAGAACACACACAGGAGAAAAGCCATATCACTGCTCTGACTGTGGGAAAAACTTTTCTTACTTGACAAACCTTAAAACACACCAAAGAATACACACAGGAGAAAAGCCATACCATTGCTCTGACTGTGGGAAAAACTTCTCTATGTTGTCCAACCTTCAAAAACACCAAAGAACACACACAGGAGAAAAGCCATACCATTGCTCTGACTGTGGGAAAAACTTCTCGATGTTGTCAACCCTTCAAAAACACCAAAGAATTCACACAGGAGAAAAGCCATATCACTGCTCTGACTGTGGGAGAAACTTCTCGCGATTATCCAGCCTTCGAACACACCAAAGAGTACACACTGGAGAAAAGCCATATCCCTGCTCTGACTGTGGGAAAAACTTCTCTCAATTGTCAAGCCTTAAAAAACACCAAAGAATACACACACGCTGCCCAAATACACTGCACTCCAGGGAAACAGGATGTTAAAATAGTCTTCTAACTACTGGAGCGCATTTTCCTTTGCACTTCTTGGAAAAGGCCCGGTTAGAATGAACAGCAACTTTCACCTTTAGGCTCTATATGTAACTTTTTTATATTAACTTGTTTTCAATAGATTTCTATAGTATACACACTAATGTTTATGGGAGAATTAAAAAATCACCTTTCGGAACAGTCCACCTGAAATCTCAATTTTCAAGATGAAAGCTGTCTGCCGCCAGGCGTGAACGCCTGTAAAACTGTGATGAGTTGCTTTATTGCACAGGAAAGTGTGTCGCTAAATCAGGAAAAGATTCCCACACTTGGACCATGCCTCGATAATGCTAGCGACATGCAGTGACCACGAGCATTCTGCCTGTCTTCTTTGCGACGGTTAGGAAACATAATTACGCTAAACCAACGATAGGGATCGCCAATCTCATAAAGTTATATACAGTGTGAGGATAATCATAAACGCTAATGCTGAGTTGAGTGTAAAAGGGGGCAAACCGGAAACTGAATAACAGGAAATACAGGGGGGGAGGGGTGAGTCCCACCATCTGGCTCACGGGATACGACTGGGGGCGGCTAGCATATAAGAGAGGGAGGAGGGGGGAAGAAAGTTAGAATCCATGCTGGAGCGGCCGCTCTGCTTTATTCTCCGGTATCCACACACTTGTGACGATATCTGCAAGGTAATTAATTGAATACGCGCCTACGCTTATATTAAATGATTTATTTAGCATTAAGATGTGTGACATTAAGGTTTGGAATAAAGTAGAATAAAACTAATATGTGATTGTTTCCTCGTGTCCGAGTGGTCTTCCTTGCCAACAAAGAACTCTGGTATGTGAGGGGAAAACCCTAACAACAGCCACTGTAAGGCTCGAGCCGTTCCATTAACACACTTGAGCCGTGTCTTCTCAACTTTCAAAACCAAGGCTGCATTCTGATCTGAGATATGATCTTCCCTTTCTCCCCCCACACCAGTGATCACTCCAGAGATGTTTCTGTGACGTACTCATGAGGGAGCCGTACCTTGAAGAGAGGGAGTAATATTTTGGAATGGAAAAACTCTGGCTTTAAGAGAGGAATTTGTAAGAAGAGTGTTTTTCAGTGAAATTGCAGCTTTCATGCTAGTTAAGTTTCAGCTTTTGCAAAATGTGTTTTGATTTATTTTCTCAGAGAAGGAGGAGACAAATTTTGGCAATTTTTGCTCACCTTAGCTGGCAAGCCGATTGCTCTTATTTTGTAATTTACAATTGTAATTTTGTAAGGATGTGTACATATGTACTACGTGTTGACAAAGGATTAACAACATGTAACCTACGACCATGAAACCACAATGCCATTAGCTCAAACGTATTAAACTTATCGTTACCATTGTGCAGTGCTCACATTTGTAAGCAATTTTTTCAGCACATTTCAAAGTTTGGGAGAGACGGGTTAACACCGTTAAGCATAATGAATTGTGGGATACACTCCCAGCTCAAGGGTTATATTTTGTTGACTGTGCCAGAGGGAGTAAAATCGAAGGAATGCGGATTCTAAAGTTGTGCATCCACAAATTTGTGAGTGCTGTTGTGTCGATTAAGTTACATCTCAACAGGGGCCGTCTCCATAGCTAAAGAAGAATGTGACAACAAGTAAAGAATAGGAATAAAACATGTCCCAGAGTGGCAAGTAGCCTGTAATGAAATGTTACTTTTGCTAGTTACTATAGTTGTAAGTGTGGGACCTCACACCTTCAGAGGAGCTAGCATGGAGCTATAACCGCCGCTCAGTGTCCCCTTTGTGAGAGGGTTAGGGAGGAACACACACACACACACACACACACACACACACACACACACACACCTTACAGTATATTAACTTTTTCATGGTATTACTGGAGGACCACACACACCTTACAGTGCATTAACCTTTTCATGGTTTTACTGGAGGAACACACACACCTTACAGTACATTAACTTTTTCATGGTTTTACTGGAGGAACACACACACCTTACAGTATATTAACCTTTTCATGGTTTTACTGGAGGAACACACACATACACAATCTCTACATGGTATGACTGGGGGAGCACACATAGACACCTTACAATACACATGGTAGGTCACACATTATACCAGTGTTGGACACTCTTCATTACCTGTTGAGTGCAGAATCGCCTACAAGGCATTACATGGGCTGACACCACCTTGTACAGCAGAGTTGTTTGACGTCTTAAGTCTTCTGCCCAAGGCCTATCGGCAGTGCCAAGGTCAAAGGTCATAACTAAGAGAGGCCGTGCCTTAGCTGTTGTTGATCCACTCTCTGGAACGGTCTCCTCTTACTTCTAAAGAATGCAGAGTCAGTGGCTGCTTTTTAGAAGCTTTTAATAACAAATTTAAATCAGTTGCTATGTTTGTAAATATTTGAATGTTTTGTGCTTCATGTATTTGTTTGTTTTTGTTTCATTGGTGGTTTGGGGCCTTTAATTTGCTTCATTGATTTCACCAGTGTGCATAAACCTGTGTTTCTCTGTGTTCAGTCACTGAACATCACCTTGTGTTGTGAGAGAGAAAGAAATCAAACCCTTGCCTTGTTATTGCCTCTGCATTTGAATCATTATCAGTTCCCTACTCACCTGTTGACATTGTTGGATCTTGTACATCTTTAATTTCTATGGTTTTTACATGTACATCAACTTTTTTATGGAAAGTCACTTCATGAATAAAAACAAGTTTACAATACATTACAGTTGATCCCTATTTACATGGAATTAGATCAACACACACAAACACACATCAGTCAATCCCTTTTCTTACTATTGTAGAGAGAGGTAAGTCTAGGAAGGCCTCTGTACTGTGACAGGATCACTGGTCCTTTCACCTTGAAGATCAACCACATCAAAAACTATCATCATGAATATACAGTATCAATAACACTGACATTATTGTATATTTAATTTGATATCCCAACAGTGTCTACTTTACTAGAAGTTAACCTCTGTCTGTGATTCCTCTAGTCTTCACCTCAGCAGTGGAAGTAACACACACTAGGCCATACATGAAGTAGGTGTTGCTAGTAAAAAATATCATGCTTCAACTCAAAGTTTGATCAAAGTGCTGTTGGTTTACTGTCCTCTGTCCCTGCAGGCTGTGACACAGCTCTTAGGCAGAGGGAATGGCATTCCCAAGAGGATTATAGGCAGATTCCAAAGTGGTTTATTCCCATCAGTGCAAACTGCATCACATGTTGATTCAATGATAAATAAATCTGCCTGTAATCAGCTGCTCTTGTTTGAGTGCTGTAACACTCCTCCCTTTTTTCTTACATGTCATCTGAAGTCTGTGTGTTTGTCATCTGTCTTTCAGCCTACGCACTACCCACCTCTGTAGTGAGCCTCTTTCTGCCTGGGTCACACAAACACACACACACACACACACACACACACACACACACACACACACACACACACGCGCATACATTCTCTCTCTCTCTCTCTCGTCACCTGCTCTCCCTGCCCAGTCGGCATCCTCAGGCTCTCTCTCTCTTTACATTCCCATGCTCTCTCTCTCTCCTTCTCTCTCTTTACATCCCCATACTTTCTCTATCTCTCCCTCTCTCTCTTTACATCCCCATGCTCTCTTTATCTCTCTCCGGTTCTAGCTCCACAGTTGACTACTGGAGTTTAGCCAACGTTAAAACAATCTTCATTTATTATTAGTTAAATGTTTACACCTCCTTATGTTTTAATGATGACCTGATAGTTAGGTTGATTTATTCAATATCTTGCACAATATACGTGCAAAATGAATCTACTTATTGTATAAATTACTATAATGTTTAAATGTATTAATTGATATCCAGTGAAATTAGTGATTTAGCAGGGGGGCTGCACACCATTGCAAGGCACAATGCATTGCATGTCACATTCTCAATTGGAGCTGAGCACCCCTAAAGGTCTGATCCATTTTGACACACCAAAATGTACATGAAAGAAAAATTCTCAGTTAAAAACTGGTGTTTCTTGCCCTGATGTTCAGGAATGGATTGCTAACCATTTCAGATCTGAATGGCAATGACCTTTATATCAGGAAACATTGATTCATCTCTTGTATGTTTCAATCATCTGACTGGTAGTCTCATATTTCATACTTCATATCATTCTCTCACTGTTCTCCACTTACTTAATTTTTTTTCTGAGGTCTCCCAAAACAACTGACAAATGTCACTGCCACACTTCCTCTTGCTCATGATGACGCTCACTGTGAGTGTGAATGAATGAAAGCTGACTGTATTAAAACTGCTGGCACTTCAATAAAACAAACACTACTAGTGCCATTTACCATGGGAAAGTACAGCTACACACACTATATACCATACGAACATGCAACAATTGAAAGCACGACTGTCTACTCAGTCTTAAGTAATTAAATAGTAAAAGTTCGTTTCACAACATGGATATCTATAGTGCTCTTGCTAACTCACAGTGAACTTCCAAAAAAAAGTGTTCGTTTTGTTCTTACTTGACAAAAAAACTGTAACTAAGCAGTTCAATAAAAATACGTTTTATTTAATATCATATTATTGACGATATGATTAAAATGTATATTCTTAAACCACTGACAATTCGATCTTTTCATTAATCTGTAGTCTTGCACTTTAGTATATTGGTTGAAAATGTACCATCATGTGACCGAGGAGGAGGGGTTATTAGGCAGATCAGAACAAATAGAAGCCCATTCCACACCGGCAGACCATGGGATTCAAAAGAAGCTCTGATGGAGATACAGGAACGATTCTTACAGCAACCTAGTAAAAAAGACGATCATTGAGCGAGACACGCTAACACAAACTGTGGAGAGGCAACAGGGATCACAATGGCTGAGGTAAATTGGGGAGTTGGATTCTTTGCGGGGGTGCATTTCCCAGTGGGGATTTAGGAACACGCACATGCGAGAGAGAAAGAGAATCAATCGCCAGGCTATGTCTGTGTGGGGGAGGGGTCTAAATGGGGTGTTGCAACTTTTTAAGGCTGGTTTACACGGGGTGTCCACTGGCTGCGAAGCGCCTAGAAGCGCAGCCGATTTTCTTATGTGAAGCACAAAAAGTAAGTGGTCTTCTGAGCACAAGTAGTAAGAACATTATTCATAGGATCAGCAACCTATAAATGTCAATTATAGCCAGATTCCGTTGTATTCCTTATAGTCTGACATTGTTTCTGTACACCACTTACGTGCCTCAATTGTTAGAGGTAACCAGAACAGTTTAGTAGAGACTAGGAGGGTGCCATGCGCGATACAAATTTGCAGTGCCTTACAATTGTCTACACAAATACAGACAACTTACTTGATACGTTTATTTATACAGAGTTAATAGTGTATGTGGTGGAAGTCATATTTTTTATAGAATATATAAATGGTTTCCTACCAGTATCATTTAATACAGACACAGCATCAATGCAATATTTCACTCCATGTCTTATGTTCAAAGAGCTCCGGATCACCGTGGCTGGATCCGAATTGTCCAACAAAGTACGTCCTAATGACTTTCACTATGTACTTTTCCTTAACCCCGAGGGAAAACGTCATGGGGTTAAGGAAAGATATGAAGGAGAATTCATAAGGACTTAGGAAAAGTCAATGGCGTTGCTAAAGGAATCCGACTGCACTTACACTAAGCTACGTAATCATGCGACGTGGTTTTCGTGGGTCGTTCCTGTAGAAACTACAATGTCCCGTAGATTAACTGTAGCCTACAAAAAGCGCATCTAAATACTTCGCCCGTGCGTTGTCACCGTGTTGTTTCATGGCCTATATAAACGTGCGGGCAACCCAGAAAATATACTAGCCTACTTTATTATCAAGGTTGGAATTTAAATTAAAAAAGGGAATATAGGCTGGCTGTCACAAAAGTGAAACGAAATTTGTCACATTGAGAATGGTTGCTCACGTCCTCATCCCCCTGTCAACTCATATTTATCGCCACGCATGAATCCCAATGAATGATATTGTATAAAGCCTAATTGTTATATGTATGCAAGTTATGCATTTATGTTAGGCATAGAAATCTGCTATGATAGTTGCATATTATAATTCTTAAGTTTCCAACATGTTGGCATTTGAAAACATATTAGCAAGTTAGGGCATAACAGAAGATGAAAAATGCTTAATTAACAACTAGCCTATATGATCTGCATCCCTTGTGTCATGTCGATCGATCTACAGCTGAATGGTGTATTTCTTTAAATATTGCTGCCACAAGGAATTGTGGGCCGGCATATGCTTCTTTTCTTTGATAAAGTTTGGGCCAGTGTATGCTATGCTAATGTACACAAGTTAGAATGTATTGAAACACCTTTTCTTAGCACTTAGAGAATTCGAACAGTACTTATCATGGCTGCCACTTAGATACTTCCGGGCCATTTCACTCAGTTAGGAATCTTCCTAAGCAAAATATAGAATTCGACCATAGCCCATTATACTTTTTGGGTTTTTCCCTTTCCTTTAGTATGTTATATAGCGTTTGTGCATGTAAAAGGTCTGTAAAGTTACACACCCCATAGTCCACGCCAAAGGGAGCTACTCTCTCAAACAGAAAACACTGCTCATGAACTGCCTAAAACGCCTCGTTTGTTGTCCAGTGTTTTCTTCTGTAACTTATCTACGTCACTAACTCACACATTTGAATAATGTTTGGCACGCCCTCAACCAGAGCCAGTCAGAGCGGAGGCCGGGCGGTTTTGCCATGTCGAGAAAACGTTGGTTTTGTCAGCGCGAAGGCAAATTCCCTTTGTTTGGCCAGCTGACCAATCAGAGGAGTCTTGGCTCGTCAGGAGCGGGGGCCTTAAAGAGTCAGGAGCTAAAACGGAGCGTTTCAGACAGAGGGTGAATAGAGGTGCTGCAGATTCAAGCAGTTTAGAAAAAATAAATAGTTTATTGAACGTTAAAATGCGTAAACCTATTCTAGTAATAATAATTCATTTATTTTTAGCACTTTTTCTTGAGACTGAAAGCACTTTACACAAATTGGTCGCCAATTAATTACACAGAACGAACAACGAATTGACTGACAGCTATCAAACACAACACTCAGTCTGAGTGATACCATGACAGCCAATTTGCGCCAGAATTGCTCACCCAACGTATGACGACAGACTTGCTCACACACATAGGGCACATAGACTGACTCCATCTGAATTGGCAGTGACTGGTCAGGGCACTGGTAGGAGTATGGAGCATGTTTTTTTGATGGTGGGAGGACACTGGAGTACCCGGAGGAAACCCACACAAGCACGGGGAGAACATGCAAACTCCTCACAGAAAGGCCATTGGGTCAGGTGGGGTTTGAACCCAGGACATTCTTGCTGTGAGGCGCTAGTGCTAACCACTGAGCCACCGTGCTGCCCACGTAGAACATAGTAGAACTGTTAAATAAAGGTATGAAACTGAAAATTTGCATAATAGGGCCCCTTTAAGTTTAACATGTCCACTATGTGGCAGTGTTGCATATAGTAATCCAGAATGTACAGGAAACCGTAGAAGAAGCACAGACATGGAAACTCACGTTCATGTCCCGCTAAAGGATAAACAAAGTGACCGACGGTTGCTCAGTGCTTTTTATATTTTCTTATGTCAAATTGAGAACTGACAAAGTGCTGTTCAAAACACTCACATATAGCTTATCAAACAATACATAAAACCGTTGAAATATATCGCCTATATACATAGGCTACGCTATGTACAAGCCATGTGCATAGAAAACCACTAATTTGATTTGAATTCAATCTTTTCCATTTCATTGTCATCTGCACTTCCTTTGTTTTGGATAAAGCCAAAATATTACAGAATATCTGGTCCATATCTATCAACTTGCTTCCTACCCTGCTCAACCACTCAGCAATTGTTTGACTCACTGAGAAGACGATTCGTGCAACGCGTTGTTAGGATTTGGAAGGACTCCCCGTTTACACGTCTGCGGGCCTCGATGAGCTACGCTTTCCCAGAAACCCCTTCTCAATGAAGATACGCAGAGACTTTTACGTGCTTCTTCATAGAAGTATAAACAAGGCTTTAGGATTTGGGACAACTGCCCGTCAACGGGCCTCGGTGACCTACACTTTACCAGAAACCCCTTCTCTTCGAAGCTACACAGATACCAGGCTTAAGTCTCAGCGGTCTGCAGCTATGAAGCCTCTCATGCAGTGCTTAATTTGTGCCGGAGCTTGCCAGAGCTCAGCTCCAGTAACTCTGAGTTTGAGCCTCCCCCATACTTTTAATGATGATGTAAATCATAAGACAAATATTGTATAGAAGTATGATATAAATTGGTCAAATGTTGAGGCAGTTTAAAAATAGAAATGTACAGTACCACATGTAGATGCACTGTGAGCTCAGTTTCTAATGTATCAACAAGCTTGTTTTTGTCTTGAAAGTAGAATTACTGAGGATGATATACAGTACAACGATTTTGGTGTACTGTGATTTTACGGTCCTAGAAGTTTTTTCAGAAAGTGTCTGTCAAATCCAACCAAAAAACTACTAAGCTCAAATTTTCAAATGCTTCATGAAATCAGTCTTTGAATGTGTATCTATTTTTTGAATGCAGATTGTTAAATGAACCAGTGAGATATGACAAAGTGAATGTACAGTAATACATTTTGTTGTGCTGTGGGCTCAACAAGTGCTATCAACCAGATATTTTGGACGGCTTATGTTGAGAGTCTGAAGGTCCTGAAAATGTGGTATGGTTTGGATTTATGGTTTTGGACTTATACATGTTGGGTAGACCACCATTTTTATTTATTTTAAAACTTCATAATTTCTCATGGATGCCTTGTGTATGAAAGTGTAATCTAACTGCAATGGACAAGTCCTGAAAGTTTCAGACCTGTAGCCCTAATGGCCCATGATTTTTTGAATACTTTGAATTTTGAACTGATGCTATTGCACCACCAACAGGTGTTATGAGGCGACATTGCATGGAGTGCATAGGAAAGCCGAGTTCAGGTGGGAAGCATGGTAATACGTGCAATTACAAATAGGTGACCGGCTGTACCAGCCGCCCACCTAAAAATGCCAGGTAGGAGCTTTTCAGCGACACAATAAATGTTGCGTGTAAAAGAAAAAAGTCAACGGGCGAAATTAAGAGAAGATGGAAAGATATGAGACGAAGGATCAAATATTAAAAAAACTGCTTTAAAATCAAAAGTCTGCACTTTTAAACTGGGGGTGGCGGGGTGTTGTGGGTGCGTGCGTGCATGATGGACTTGTTAGGACATGTACTTAATCCATTTTTGTTTCTGTCGTGTGTGTGTGTGTTTGTTTTTTGCCTTTGTTTTCTAAAGGCTGGCTATGGTCTTATGTGTCTTTCCAGTTTGCAAAAAAAAACTTACGGTAATAATCTTGCGCTGTTTTTGATCATTAGGACGCTGGACAACAGAACATCCCCTCTCCTCTTCATAATGTCAAACTTCAACCAATGATGCTGCTCACTTCAAATTCCATCAGTGCTGTCCACCCTACTCATTTCCCTTTAAAGACGGCACTGGTGATTTTGGAAGACTGCAGGAAACTGCTGGGGGCTGATAGGAAATGGAGTGTAAAAACCCCTAGAAAGTCTGAGATAAGTAAAGGACAACGTTCCAACAGCTACAAATGCGGAACACTTTTTAAGGGACATTCTAGGTCAATGAGATATCAAACAACACACACAGGAGAAAAGACACATAGCTGCTGTGACTGTGGGAAGAATTTTAATCAGTTATCCAACCTTAAGAGACACCAAAGAATACATACAGGAGAAAAGCCTTATCACTGCTCTGACTGTGGGAAAAACTTCTCTCAATTGAATAGCCTTCAAAGACACCTAAGAATTCACAAAGGAGAAAAGCCATGTCACTGCTCTGACTGTGGGAAAAACTTCTCTTCATCGTCAAGCCTTAAAAAACACCAAAGAACACACACAGGAGAAAAGCCATATCACTGCTCTGAGTGTGGGAAAAACTTCTCTTCATCGTCAAGCCTTCAAACACACCAAAGAATACACACTGGAGAAAAGCCATATCACTGTTCTGACTGTGGGAAAAACTTCTTTCAATTGATTAACCTTAAAACACACCAACGAATACACACTGGAGAAAAGCCATATTACTGCTCTGACTGTGGGGAAAACTTCTCTCAATTGATTAACCTTAAAACACACGTAATAATACACACAGGAGAAAGGTCATATCACTGCTCTGACTGTGGGAAAAACTTCTCTTCATCGTCAAGCCTTAAAAAACACCAAAAAATACACACAGGAGAAAAGCCATATCATTGCTCTGACTGTGGGAAAAACTTCTCTTCATCGTCGAGCCTTAAAACACACCAAAGAATACACACAGGAGAAAAACCATATCACTGCTCTGACTGTGGGAAAAACTTTGCTCAATTGAGCAGCCTTCAAACACACCAAAGAATACACACAGGAGAAAAGCCTTATCACTGTTCTGACTGTGGGAAAAACTTTGCGCAATTGTCCAGCCTTAACACTCATCAAAGAATACACACATGGAAAAAAACCTAGCAATGCTCTGAGTGTTGGAAGCTGTTGAAGGTGGGCAGTTTTTGAGAAATGACAAACAGTCAGTTGTTGTCTGTGCTGGAATAGCTACTTTTTTAGCAAGATTGTCTGCCAGTGAATCACACTTTCACTGTCTGAAGAGCTTGTCTGCATTTGTAGAATAGCCAATAGTAACGCCCTCTCTCTGAAATGACAAGTGATTGGCCAAAGTCTACCGTCATGGGCTAGATTTTCTGAAGCGGAGGGCAGGAGTAGAGGTTTTCTCTCAGACCACTTGAATTACAATGCTGCACAGTAAAAATGGAATTTTTGCCCAATGATGCCCAAAGATAACTACCTACCCCACCTTTAACTCAGTTGTTCCACCTTAAATAACATAAGAGAATAGCAGGAGAAAAGCAACCTGAATCCACTCACAGAATATTGGAGTCCATCCACCTCACCTTAAACTGCAAGAGAGTACTGCAGATACTTTGAGACTACCAGGAGCTTTATGTAGAATATATATAAACACAATATTTCCTGACAGCAAAGTAGGTAATGTATAGCTTATTGAGCAGATTGTCATCTATTAATATGAAGTTTTCTGTCCATTTTAATTTAAAATGTTCCATTTTTGCGTATCAATTAAATGTGTTTCCATGTGAGAACATCAAAAGTATCCATAAATAATGTTTTACTAATAAAGGAGCAGGCTAATAACCTTAACAGATGTTTGATCGTTGTAAGAATTGTACTAGTTGGTTGGGAAGACGTTATGTATTACTGTGCTTCACACATTCCCACACGTGATATAATTCCTTGTTACGTTCTCTGTGAAAGCACATTTTGACACTGTCTGCCCCCTTGTGGTCAATATGATTTTTTTGCTGGGTTTGTGCTGTTGCATGACTAAGCCATGTAAATTGTAAATGTTTCATTATTAACATTTTTCATTCAGTGGTTGAATATCTGGTTGAAGTTTTTATATATTTTCAGTTACCATATGTGAGAAAGGATGGTGGTCAATTCTGTATTCATAGAACAATAATAAGCTGATCAACTCTTCAAAGACTCAGTAGGTTAGTCTGTTTATAGTATATAGTACAGGGGTGTAAATATATTTATTGTATTTGGGGCTAGTTTTATCCCCATTGACTAAAATGTTGGGGCAATTAGCAAATTCCAGGGGCTATTTTTAAATGAGGAAATAACACTTTAAACTGGCTTCAAATGCAATAGTCAGTCTTGCCAAAATAGTACAGACTATAGCAAACATAAAACGACATCATACACTCGACATGATTCTTTGTATGTTCCTTGAAACTAAATTAAGTAGATTAATAATATATAAATGTTAACTTTTGCGAACAAAAGTTTAATGAACCACTAAACCATGCGTGTATTTCTTGCGTAACAACGTGTGCTGTTTTGATAAAGAAAAAAATCCAAAACCTAACTGACCAAAATGTCTTTCTATCAGGGTTATAAGGGTTTGAATTTTCCCAATTCAGTGTGAATAGGGATAAAACTATTCATTTTTCATGCTTTTTATTGCTGTAGTCATTGGTAAGCAGGGATCTGAAAATTTGTCAGGAGTCCGCTACAAAAGGTTAGTGGGCCTTCGTTGTTCATTTCATGCTGGTAAAGTTGTGCTGTGGATGCAGGAGGAAATATGAATCATCTATTGTGATATCTTAGTTACCAGTTGTGGTTAATTGTCTCACCATGTTGAGAGTAGGTTTCTTACCGGTTAGTGAGTATCCTCAGGTAGATTGTTCTTGACACCAAATATCCATGCAAAAAAACCATGACCCTCTTTCTTATGCTGCTTCCTTGGGTGTTTGAAGTCCTTGCTGGTCTTCTCCTTAGCCTCCTCCTGACTTGGGTTTCCCTTATGAACATACCTGCTCCATGGGTCTAGGAAACAATCCAGTACAGGGTACAATAATATATTTGGATCATTTTCAGTACTCTGTAATCTTTCCATTATTTGTTTGAAAGACACAATAAACAACTCACCGCTGACTTTGTTATAAAGGTTTCCAGTTGATGGGTCATGGTTGCCAGTCCACGCAGGATTCATTGAGGCAGGTGTTGAGGTTGGCATGGTCTGTGACAAACATGAACCAATTAAACCACAAATCTTTCATCCGTAATGACACGTACATTTATCTTTTGTTGACGTTGTATATACAGTATATTATAATATGAACGTTTATAAAAATGAAAGGTGTGCTCGTATGTGGATGTCCTCTTTTTCAGCCTGATATAAAGTGCTTTATTAGTTTTATAGTATGCATCTGGCACCTGGCTGATTGCTGGAAAGATGTCCTTAGTGTAGGGTGCTGTTGTCATAGTGACCTCGTTGAACATCACACACTCCTGTGGAGGAGCAGTGCTCCCAGGGAAGCTGCTCAGGTCGGGGTTCACCTGGACAGGACTGTCCCCCTTGTGTCCTTGCATGCAAGCCTGTGACTCCACAACGTTGGTCTGAAAGAGGACTTTTTTCTGTTGCTCTTTCTTCACTGGAGAGGTGGTGTTCTTATGAGGGGTGTCCCCCGTAAGGCTCTGTGCCTGCTGAACATTATCGGCTGGCTCGGCCTCTTGCTGGAGATCCACTTCCAAAGTCAGAAGGCGTTGGCCTTTTACCTGCACTTGAAGTGTGTTGACCTCCAGCATAGCAATCTGTTGGTCCTGTGCTTGGAGCTGTGTGTCTACCTGCAGTGCACAGCTTTTCATCTCCTCAAAGGCGAATTGAACTTCCAGCTCGGTCAGTGGGAGCATGATGGCAAGCTGCTGAAGATCGTCCTTCAGTGGGAGGTTGGTGAGGGCCTGCTGCTCTGGTTGGGGTTTCACTTCCCCGATTACGCCATAAAAAAAGGCTTTCCCACTCCTGTCATTGAAATCCATTGACAGTGGGGTGGGTGGGAATAATTTCACCAAAGCCTGCTTGTTTGTGTCCACCTGCATCTCTTGCGTTACCTCCATGATGGGAGCCTGGAGCTGGGGCTCCTCAATGTCCCTTTCTTCAACGGCTTCCTTCATGGAGACCACTTGAGGTCTCAGGGCCTCCTCTTTCAGAGGGTGCGTGTTCACTACCTGTTGAACAGCTGGGACGATGCTCGTGTGGGGCGTTGCTGGAAAGAACTCTGCCACAACCACGTCCATCTGCTTCTCTGGCTTCATTTCCATGAGGGTCATTGGATGGAGCTCCAACTGTTCCTGCTCACACAGGGTTTTCACCTCCATGGCAGCAACGTGAACTTCAGGGTCAGCGCTCAGTTGATCTTCTGGTACGTCCACACATCAGTGGAGCTGATGTAACCATCAACAAGGTCTCCTTTAGGACCTCCACACCCACAACTGCCGAGGCAGACACCTCAAAAAGAACATCTGGTTCCGACTGGAGACAGGTTTTATCTTCCAGGGCACACTGAGGAAGAAGATCTGCTGTCTGGGGAGTCTTCATCTCCTCTAGCACAGGGCGGTCTTCATCTCTCTCCATTGTAGAGGTTGTAGGTTCCTCCCGAAGTCCCTGGGTGTGTGGAGCTGGACTGACCACTAGATGGGGCTTGCCTTCATCTTCACGACTTTTTGGCTGGGAAGCCTTCTGGTGGAGTAAGACAACAAAAATGTAGGTTGTCCTCCAATAAAATAATTCTCGTTTATGTCCAATAACCTTGTTTTTACCTTGGTCAGCTCATCCTCCAAGTAAAGCAAGCGTAAACGTTCCCATCGTCCCAGTTCCAGGATCTTCTTCATTTTCATCTTCTCAATTACATCAAGAATTTCATCGCTTCAATCAAGAGAAGATATTAGGTTTTTAAATGGCAGAAAGTCTTACACAATAACCATCTTTAAACTAGAATTATTTTAACCTACAGCTGACATTACTTGGCAGAAATGTTGATTAAAACTCTTACCCGTCATCAGATGAGAGAGGCCAATCAAAACTCGGGGCAGGTCCCTGCCCCATAGGTCCCATATCATATGGAATGTGACAGAAAGGCCCTGTGGGAATTGTAGTCCTTCCATTCCACTCTACGTCCATGGCCATGGTAGTAATAGTGGTGGTGGTGGACTTCATTCGGTTGACAGCAATGTTCCTTATCCATGTGATGGAAAGTTCTCTGACCACAGTTTCTCCTCTCTGGGAACAGGTAAGAACAAGTCATTGACTCCACTCATAAATGAAGTGGGATCCACCCACGAAGCTCAAAGGACAACCATATGGCATGCTTACCAGAGTAGTTGCTGTTGGTGTGTTGTTGTGTGGTGTTGTCATGACCGGATTCACAGTGTGTGGCACACTGCCCTTGCTCATCCTTCCAGATTACATTTGATTATAATTACAATGCAGCAGTATTTCCTGTTTAAAATGGTTTAGAATTCCGGCGGTTTTCTTCATACAAAACAAAGTTTTTGAATACTTACCACCTGTAGGCTGTTCATTTCTTTACAATAGGTTATAGGTTCATACCGTCTTTCTCTGTAAAATAAATGACCCAGAATGAAGCTTTTTTTAGACGCAGGCTAGTTTTGAATTAGCAGAATATCTTGCTATTGTGACAACATTTTAAAGAGCATTATGCCCTCATCATCCAAAAACAAAACTACCTAATGAAATTTGGTTGGAAAATTTGGTTCTATGTTCCATCATTTGTGAGATATTCCACTGTTACTCTTGGTTACAAAAAAATCCACCCAAAAATTTCACCAAAACAATTTATCTATATTATAATAAATTACAACTCTAAATTACTATCAATATTTTACACAAACAGAATCTTTTCACTCCAGCCTACCCATATAATGAACTCTGTAATAAATAACCTGTATGTTATCCCACTTTCTGTGGTATGTCTGTTGCCATGTTTACTGTTTACCATCTGAAGCGTCTGGGATTTTGAAAAGCGCTACATAATTAAAATGAATTATTAATAATTATTAGTGTTATTATCACAATTGAAAGAAGGAGTAGGCTACTCTCAATCAAATAAGATATGTTCCTTCTAATATTATAGAGAAGTGCAGCATTTATGGTAATTCAAACTTGCCATTTTAATGAATTATTGTTGTATTAAATTACAGTTGCAGTATCTTAAGAGTAGTTTAAACAATAAATTGCATTCTCTATTCACAATCAATTTGAATCAATCCCTGCTGCTTCTGTTGCCAGGTTGATATACGAACACTAAAATGTTTAGGTAATACTTAACACTAGTTACAGTAGATTTAATAAAATCACTTTAGACCATGCGAGAGTGAAGCATTTTACAGGAACCTTCACAAAGTCATTCTGAACGTATTAATTTTTAACTCACCTGATGCTATGGACTCAACTGATCCAGGAGTTCTCTTACATTGACTTCAAGGCAAATAGTTGAAATCTAACTGGTTAAATATGATGGCAAGCTGGGTGTAAAGTAGTGCAAACCTGTCACTTGTAACCATGCCAACTTATACATCACAATGCTGGTACATTACATCACAATCAATCATTTCCAACACATTCTCATCGTAATTCTATACATACACCCCCACACAACACATTTCCCTTTTATGGATATCCAAATCCTTATCAATCTTTTAGTATATGATTGCTGTTTACTGTTTATATATCCAACAGCATCTGTGTGTTTTGCATATGCACATTTTTAAACATAGCAGTATGTAACTTCTTAAAACTCTTATCTTAAAGCTTTCTCTTAACCGCTGCCTTTTATTTTGGTTTTTAGTTATTTGTGTTAACTGAATTTATGGGAACGACTTTAGTGTGTCAATCATTTTACATTTTTTACTGTTCTTTTTTTTGTGAAGTACCTTGTAACCCTGTTTTGAATGCCGCTAAATAAATAAAGTTATAATATTATTTATTATTATTTATTTTTATTTATACAGGGTTAACGGATTGAGACCAGGGGGGTATTCCATCAAGCTAGACAAGCGAAAAGCCTGGCTCATTTAGATAAGTCTGGCTATTTTTTGTGAGAAATCCGTTCCATTACTGTGGCTAATAAGAATCCCCGCTCAGTTACCAAGGTAATTTATACCACTGAACGAACCTGTTCCGTAATAGGCTAACTGTCAAGCTTAGTTTAGCTATGTTACAAAAAATATCCAACAGGTGGAAACAAAATCCCAAAAGACAGTTCCGTCAAGTGTCTTTTCTCGCTCTCTTCACTTTTGTCACATACCGTATGTCCGTGTTCGGAAACATACGTAGGTTCAGATCTTTTTCTCGCAATGTATGTGAACAAGCATAAATATAAGTGTTTACGTCCAATTCATGTGTTCGCAACCTTGCCACATTAAACATAGGCCCAAAAAAGTTAAATGCTGAAATGACAAGTGTTCACTTTGGCATTCCGTTTCCTTATTGTAATTGCATTATTTGTGACATATCTATCTAAAACATAATGTGACATTGAAAATGACATTTGTTTGTCACCATATATAAAAAATATATTATTACAGAGCATTCATGCTTTTTCGTTGCCGCAATAAAGAGACAAAATACACCAGTCGTGCTTAATGCTGGGGTCGAACCCCGGCCATTGCAATAAGCACTTGCCACCAGTGAAAGGTGCTCTTTGCCTGGTAAGCTACCAGGGAGCCCATGGTCACACTGAGGCCTATATTATGCATGAATCTGATTTCCTATTATTGAGCCTGCTGATGCCGCAGTCTCATCATAACAATGTCAATGTTAATTTACATTAAAAAGTAGGCTACTAAACTACGCATTTAAACTGTCTGCAATTTTTGGCCACGCACTTTCCCTCGCCTTGAAAATCGCAGCAGTATTGGCCTTTATGGTGATAAGACAGTCAGTGGCGAATTCCTTTGACGTGATTTTCTTGCGAGAATAGCACCGCTCTTTCTGGTGTTTGCGACAGTTTATCTGCTTTTTGACAATCAATTGTTCCGGCCTGCATCTGTTCTCCGTGTGCGCACACAATGCCAGCTTGTACAAGCTTGGCTTGAGTTAACGTTGACTGGAGACGGCCGAATTGTGTTCATGGAACGGCTTGAGGCTTAGGTCAAAGGTGACGCTAGTTCAAGCCAGGCTTTTTCTATTAAGTGCCGATTTCATTAGCACGGTTGACCCCCCTGATCTCTTTTCCAGCAGTGCCCTGTTTAAAGGCAGAATATATAAATTACAACAAATGTAATAAAAATAAATAAAACAAAATCAAAAACAAATACAATTGTTTTCACTACAATATTTAAAATACAGAACAATATTTAAGTTTTAACCAAAACAGAACACTCTTCAGATCCCAAATCCTCCAGTAAAAGTTTGAATTGTTCAATACAAACAAACTGCTCTAACTTAAATTCCTATTGAATCTTATTCCATTTATCGGAGGCAAAAAAATTCAAGCTGATTTACCTTTCACTTTGCAGCTTTCAAGGGATATGTAGTCCTGGGAGCGTGTCCTATGACTACTGGATTTGTGTTTTATTAATGAAGTAAGGACAGTAAAGGTAACTTGCCTTGTAGACAAAAGAGACAATGTTTTTTGCTCCTATCACTAAGAGAAGACAATCCTACTTTTGTATACATTGTACAATGATGAGGTCTGAAACTATCCCCAGTTTTTTTAATTATTCTTATTAGTTACAAAACACAACTTTTGTGGTAAACTGCATCAAGGGACTTTAAATTAGTTTGTTATGAAAAAGTTACAAATAGTTTATAATAGGGCTGCATGCATATACACTATCACCATAATCCATGACTGACAAAAGAGTAGATTTACAATTGTCTTTATATTTTCAAGTGAAAAGCATGACCTTTTTCTACATAGAGCTCCAAGTCTGATCTTCACCTTCTTTGAGTTCAAGCACATGCGTCTTAAATGATCACTTTATCTAGTGAAATTCCCGAGTATTTGTAAACCGCAACACGTACAACTTGGGCCCCATTAAGGGAGCAAATGTTATACGCCTCGTAATCTAACTTTTTGGACCTTGAGAAAAGCATATATTTCATTTTGACTCATAAAGGACTAATCTTAGATTTCTAAGGGATTTCTGTACACTACTAAATGCCCTTGTCAGGTTTGACATGAATGCCTGTTCCATGGATGGAGCACAGGAATAAAGAATGGTATCATCTGCATAGAAATGTACTTTACAGTCTTTTACAGAGGCACACATACCATTATATGAAGAGTAAATAATGTAGGACCTAATACCGAACCTTGTGGCACACCATTTTCTATGGTTACAACCTTTTGATTTCAAACCTTTAGCCTCTATGCACTGTTCTATGAGAGAGGTAGTCCTGAAACCATGTAAAGGCTACATCATCAAATCCCAGCAAGGGTAATCTATCCAGAAGTAATCTGTGATTAACTGTATCAAAAACGTTGACAAATCAATAAAAAAAGCAGCACGTTTCTTATAATCAAGAGCAGTAACTATATTATTGACTACAAGAGTAGCTGCTGTAATAGTACAATGACCAGCTCTGAAACCCGACTGAAAAGGGATTAAAATATCATTAGTGGACAAGAAAGCACAAAGCTGTTCATTTACAAGATGTTCTAACATCTTTACTAGACATGGGAATTTGGAGATAGGTCTGTAATTCTTTAAGTCACCTGCATCCCCCCCTTTATGTAGATGTGTGCTCCACTTTATAAGGCATATGGTTCTCATACAGCCAGCAGGTGTCCTTAATGATTACCTAAATTACCTTCAACACTGCAGTGAGACCCACGTTTGCTGTGTGATGGTGCCAAATTAAATGCATCAAAGTGATGTTAGTGTTAGGGCATGCAGTGGCGTTCAGACCCTGTGGGGAATTCAACCCCATTCTGAACCAAATGTGCCACCACCAGGGTCAGGGTTGCTCCCTACCTGACTAACATTACAAGGGTCCAGCTCACAGCACATCACTTTGATTAACTACAGTTCACTCAGAAAAACCAACACACCTGGCAAGGACTTGATGGCTAGAAACACAATACAGGTCAAAACATCCTGAGAAATTATTAGTTGACATGCAGTGAAGGCAGGAGAACCCTTAGCCCCCCAGCCCAACTCCTTTTCCTACAGCTCCTCCCCTCTCCTCTACTCCTCAACATCCTCCCCTCTCCTCCTTCTCAACATCTTCTCTCTCCCCATGTTCAGAGGCCATGAGGAGGGAGGAGTAGACGCGACCACAAAAAGATGGCGGCGCCTGGACTTTAAACTAGCAGTTTAGCTTTCTCTATCCCTAGGAGCGTGTTTCTCTGTCCCTGTGGTAGTGGTGAAGATTTGAGACTCTTCCTCCCTCCTCCTAGCCTCTGGAACAGACTGCTGAGGAGGACAGGGAACCACAGATCACAACCATTAACCAACACAGATCCCATCAGCACCAGAACAGAGATCCAACAGGCCCACCAACCACATCCCTTCAGCAACACTAGTCCGACTGATCCACCCCCAGCTTGAGAGCAGCCCCACCTCCCTTCCACTACCAGTCAGGCTGCTGGAACCCAAGGACACCTCCCATGGTGAAGCCAACATCTGAGGACACAAGTTGTTACATGAGGGCAGAAAGAACGGTGAGGAGGGAAGAGAAGAGACAGAAGAGGTTAGTCTATTCTATTACTACTTTGACTCCACCCCTTAGACATGCCTCCACCCACCAACCCCCTATCCCCACCAGCTTTATAACAAACACCATGTATGTTCCCACCAGACTAAGCCCCTATCCTCCACCAGCTTTATAACAAACTCTCTCTCTCTCCCACCAGTCTAACCCCCTATCCCCACCAGCTTTATAACAGCCTCCAACATGCCTGAAACGGTCTGTGTCCTGCTGCAGGGAGGAGTTCAGGCACTCCAAGTCCCCATCAGGTCTTCATTCATTACAAGGCCGAGGACAGAGTGTGCCCCTCCCACATAATTTATTTAATCAGGTAAGTCAGCTGAGAAAGGATTCTCTTTGACAGTGATGACCTGGTTCAAATTGCAGGCAGCCTGACAACATGCAATATGTATCAAAATACATGCACAGTACATATACAAATAATACAACAAATAAAATGAAATAAAAAATGTACATTTGGCAAATGCTGTGACTGTGGCAGTACTTATTTAGGTTAATGTGATGGTTGTGGTTGCAGGCTGTCAGTGAGTGCTCTGTAGTATGGCTCATAGTTTGTGACAGCGAGTTGGACACGATCTGTCAGGGGCCTGTCAGTCAGGCAAGTTCTGTTTGATTTGATGGTTTTCATCTGTGAAAACTGCTTTTAGGTATGGTGTGGTCTAGCTATTGCCAAATGATATTACTAAAGGCCAGGTTCTAGAGTTTGAACCAAGGACCTTCTTAGCATTGAGTGATGCAACAATGCTACCCACTGAGCCATCATGCTGCCAATTCGGTTTACTGCTTACTGTTTTTTAATAGACAGAAAGTAAATGTCTGTCCAGCTATAATAAGTGACATTGTCATAATCAAAGCAACTGTAAGCAACTGTTTTATATTAACATATATTATCAGTACATCAGTCCTCTTGTAGTCTCAAAATGTATCACTAATTTTGTCCGTCACCGGATATGAGTGCCAAAAGATGCCAATACTTGGAGTATAGTTGTTGATCGTACTAGCGATATTGGATCTCTTGCAGCGATCGGGTTTGTACGGTAAAAGCACATTGCAGATATAGGCAGGCGCCAAACCATTCAAGGCTTTGAACACTAGCAGTAAAATCTTTAAATCAATTCTAAAACTCGCAGGTAACCAATGAAGGGCTGCAAGGATAGGTGTAATGTGGCCTCTTCTTCTTGTACGAGTTAAAAACCTGGCAGCAGCGTTTTGAATCAGTTGCAATCTTTGGACGTTTTGCTTGCTGATTCCAGAATAAAGTGCATTGAATTGCCGAGTCTGGAGGAAATAAAAGCATGGATGACCTTTTCTAAATCGACAGATGAAAGGAATGATCTGATTTTGCTTAGCTGTCTTAGTTGGCAAAAGCATAATCATATAACATTGGCCACCTGAGTGTCAAAGGACAACTCGGAATCAAAGATACCACCAAGGTTGCAGGCCTCCTTACAGACGTTATTTGATAAGGTGCCTAGATTGGTTGGAATATGGTTAATGATACAGGTGGTATTACTATATGGGGTAGTGATGATAACTTCTGATTTCAAGGCATTAAGTTGTAAGACATTTTTGACATCCACTCATTGATTTCAGCAATGCATAACAAAATATTGGAATCATCGGTGCTGCCAGGATTTAACGGGACATACAATTGGGTGTCATCCGCATAGCAATGGAAATCAATACTGTGTCTGTATAATTTGTCCCAGCGGTAGTATATAGATAGTAAATAAGAGGGGGCCCAGAATAGACCCCTGGGGGACTCCACAAGAGAGAGGAGCACTGGAAGAGGAGGGATATCCAAGCCCTACAGATAAGGACCTGTTTCACAAATAAGAGAGAAACCAATCCAGAGCCACATAATTTATACCAACATAATTTTTCAGACTGTTCATTAAAACATCATGATCCACTGTGTCAAGGAGGATTAAAATTGAGTACAAGCCTGAGTCAGCTGCAAGCAGAAAATCATTGGTGACCTTGACCAGAGCAGTCTCAGTACTGTGTAAGGCGAGGAAGCCAGATGGGAATTTAGATTTGTATATACGTACTGTGACGTCTTGAGAGGTTTATGGGGCGGGGCTACTTGTGTAGTGCAGGTAAAATGAGACACCAGCATCCAAAGCAGTTATTAAGTAACAAAATGAGACTTCATTTGGCAAAGGCCAACTCAACAATGGCCTGAGGCAAAACGTGCAAAAAAAACAAAGGCTTTAAACGTAGGGTCAAAATGGTCAAAAACACTTTCCTTCTTTCTCTCTGAAGCGAGTCCCTCTTGCTTCCTGGGGCCGGTTCGCTCTTTCTCCTGTTGCCTGGAGTCCTTCAGTTCTCTCCCAAACGGAGTCCATCCTTGCCCTCTTATGCTTCCGCCAATCAGGTGGCCTAAGGGGTTGCACCTGTCGGAGGGGGCGAGGGCTTCTGGAGAATGTAGTGTTTTGTGGGGCGGCCATCTTTTGTGATCTTCTGTGCTCCACCCTAATGACGTAATGTCCCTCTATTACCTGGCCCCTGGTGATGCCACATATCCCCCTCCTCGGGCCCCTGGCAGGAAGGACAAGGACCAGAAGGCATCCCGGCGGGAAAGGGCATCCGCGTTCCCATGGAGTCAGCCAGGCCGTCAGGGGCAATGAGCACTGGCTTGGCGCACAGGGCCCACTTCAGGTCTCCAAAGACCTCCTCTGCCGCCGAACCCCAGCTCACCAGGCGGGAGTGATTCTTGGTGGTCTGTAAGGGGGGCAGCTACCACAGCAAAATCCGGTATGAACCGTCGATAATAATTGGCCAATCCTGAAACGAATCTCACCTGCTTCTTGGTTTGTGGTCTTGGCCAGTCCTGGATTGTGGCGAGCTTCGCATCCTGTGGTTTTACAAGACCCCGCCCAATAGTGTACCCTAGGTAATTGGTTTGGTGGAAGGCTAGCTTGCACTTCTTTGGGTTTGCTGTCAGACCGGCCTCTCGTAGGGAATCCAGGACTGCCTGCACCCGCAGTAAGTGACTCTCCCAGTCGGAGCTCTTAATCACCACGTCATCCAAGTACGCCGCGGCGTATTCCGTATGGGGTTTGAGCACCTGGTCCATCAGGCGCTGGAATGTGGTGGGCGCCCCAAACAGACCAAACGGCATGACGCGGTACTGCCACAGTCCTCCGGGGGTGGCAAAGGCCATTTTTTCCTTGGATCCTGCCGACAGAGGAACCTGCCAATACCCTTTGGTAAGATCTAGAGTGGTAATAAACCGCACATTGCCCAGACCCTCAATGAACTCATCCACCCGAGGCATGGGGTACGCATCAAACTTTTTTGGACTCTCGATCACATTCATCTCCAGCATCTTCCTCACCTCTGCCTCAATCAGGACCTTCTGAGCCTCGGGCGTTGGTTCACAGTCTTCCCCCGGAGGGTCCGGATCTCATTCCACCAGGTGCGTACATCCTGGCTGAGAGGAGAACACGTCCCAATTTCCGTCCACCAGCTCCCTGGCCTGCTACATCTGGTGCGGGGAGAGGTCTGGGCCACACTGTACGTCCTCACGCACCACCTCCATTGGCTTACTAGGGGGAAGACCACTGAACAACGCCTCCCAATCATGCCACTTCTTCAGGAGGTTAACATGGTAGATCTGCTCACCTTTTCGCCGGCCTGAC
>JAPMUY010009498.1:0-32500 GCA_026901105.3 Galaxias olidus
AGGCCACTACAGACACCGTACTGCCCGTCCGTAAGCTGTTTAGGTTGTGTGACAATATGAAGCCAGTCCCCTTTCAATAGCGGACGACGAGGAATATTATATTGCAAATTGAGGGTGAATAAGGTAGTTAAGTGTGTGGCTGAACATGCTCTTTTAATCCAGTTGCTGAAATGGACTTTGTTGGTTTGTGTCCAGGGTCAAAACAGGAGAGGGCTAGCACCCGGGAACCAGGAAAAGCAGGTGAGTGCTTCCAGCTAAAAAGCAGCGTGTGATTCAACCTCTTTTGACAGTGGGAGTGATTTTGTAAGTCCGTCGGTCCATCTGTCTGGCCGTTTCTGTTTTATCTGTGTGTGTGTGTGTGTGTGTGTGTGTGTGTCCCTGTGTGTGCGCACGTGAGCGAGCGTGCACCTGTGGCTTCTTTGAATCGGCATGATGTGTTGTGTGGCCGGCCTGTTCTGGCATGTCCCGCCCATATTTTGTCCATCGAGCGAGTGCAAGCCGCCCGGGGGCGGGGGAGTCTGTTAATACAGTCACAAGCCCAAGGAGAGAGGCAAAGGTGGGCTCCTACAGGCTCCTACAGCTAGCCGCCGTGCCTCGCCGGCAGCCACGCTCCCGGGGCCTGTTATGAGCCATAAATAACCTCTTCTTGTCCTCACCAGCAGCCAGGCGGCCAGAGAGAGGGAGCCTCAGAACAGGCCGAGGAGCACGCTAACGTAACACCTACAAGGTTCTCTTTCAGCAGCACGGGCTGATGAACGGCCATACGTCTCCTTCACCTCCTCTTTCCCTCTCCAGAGCTCTGCCGACAGAGACTGCGCCGTTAAAATTGGGACCACGATGTGTTTTTTCCCCCTCTTCCCGTTCAGGCTGGTTTGTAGGGATGGAATGCCGTGACGCGTGAGGACACGGAGGCGGGAACGCGGTGTTCCATCTCTGCCAAGACGGGGGTTTAATTGGGGGGGGGGGGCGCTCACTATTGATTCCAGACCCCGTGCGTTTCTGCGCGTGGGTGTCGGGGGTGTTGTCGTCTGGCGGGACGCCGCCGCCCGTGTCTCTGTGTAAACAGCCTGGCAGGCGTGGGATCGCGGCGCGCTCGTTAGACGTTGATCAACCTCAGAGAGTGGGAATACACAGCGGGTGCCCAGGGAGAGGAGGAGTGACGGATGGGGGAGGGTGGGGGGCGCTGGGGTGGTGGGGGGGGGTTGTGGTTGTTTGGGATCGGTTGGATAAACAAGGCGATGAGGAACCAAACAAAGAGCAGAGTTTGCGGTGGTGTTTTTCCGCGGAACGTAGCGGTGACTGTGTCGGCCGTTTATTTGAGCAGTGACGGCGCTGGCGATAGTTGGCGCACCCAAATCCCGGCGTCGTATTGGAGCCAAAAAACGTCGGGGCTGTTCATCGTTCTTATTTAGCGCCAGGCGTTATGAAGTGACGATGAACATTATGGAAGCCTTTTTGATAGAACACTGACAGCATAACCGTTGCTGTTGCTGACCACTAAGAGTGTGGGGTTTCCTGGCGGATGCAAACGCCGGAGTTTATAGCCGAGTAAAACAAAAAAAACAGTTATAAAATGGATTGCTGTTAAACCTCTAAGCCTGGTCACGGCCTCTAATTAGATTTCCATGTCCACAGAGGACAGACATGAGCGAGGCACGCTAAATACAACACGGTGTCGGAGACGTGGAGCAGACTTAGTGGCATAGCTCAGCATCCAGGGTCTTAATAGCAGGGGCTTTCCCTGTGATCAGCCCGAGGTGTGAGGTTAACCACACAGCGTATGGGTCCTGTCCCAACGCTGTCCAGCCCAGCCGCCTCTCCCAAAGCCCCCACAGCCCCTCCAGCCTCCCGGCCCCCCGTCCTCCCATCCTCCGGCCGCAAGTCAAACAAACAAACAGGGCCCAAACAAACATGGAGGGCTTGGCCCTCCCTCCCTCTCTCCCTCCCTCCCTCCCTCCCTCTCTCTCCCTCCCTCCCTCCCCCTCTCTCACCTCCCTCCCACCCTCCCTCCCTCCCCCTCTCCCTCCCCCCTCCTTCTCCTTCCTCCCCTCCCTCCCTCCCCCCCTCCCCCCCACCCTCCCTTCTCTCCCTCTCCCTCCCTCCCTCTCTTCCATCTCTCTCCCTCCCTCCCTCCATTAATGTCTCCCTCTCCAACATGGGAGTGCCTAGATGCTGCATTCCTTGGGGGCCGTCCGTCGCACGCTTTCTCTTTGTTTCCCTTCTTCTGTCTGTTTTCTCGGCGTGGTCCACGAGCAGTACAGGGACGGAGTGAGAGGAGAAACCCGGAGCGGAACGACCAGAACTTTCCTTTCCGCATTGACGTTCACAAATGTGATGTTTGTTTAATCCCCTTTCTGTTGTCGGACAGGCTTTGGAGATTGATTTTCTCCTCTGTGAATGACGCAGATTATAATCATAACCAAATGATCAAACTGTAACCACTACATCAACCGTTAGTTAAATTTGTCTTCAACCACTTACTTCTTCACCCCCTCTCCATGGACCTTCATGTCAGTCTGGACTCTCTCTCTCTCTCTCTCTCTCTCTCTCTCTCTCTCTCTCTCTCTCTCTCTCTCTCTCTCTCTCTCTCTCTCTCTCTACCTATACCTCGACCTCTCTTGACCGGGCAACGTGCAAATATCGAGTGGTTGAGTGTCGTTCAATCTAGCTGACTCTGGTAATTGTAGTCTCTTTGCAAATCTTCTCCATTCTAAACGCAGATGAGTCCGCTGGCCTAGTGGTGGAGCACCAGTCCCCCACAGATGAGGATGGTGGGTATATACAGCCTTTACACATCACCAGCTCAGTTCAATATCACAATACATGTTAGTTATTCATTGTAATGTTACCTTAAACCGCCATTGAAACAATATCTGCTTAATAACAACCTATTTGAGGTGTGTTTTATAGATCTCGTTTTCCTTTATAAAACGTGTGGTCTGTCCTTGCAGACATGATATCTCAGTACCCGACCCTGTGGACGGAGCAGGTCCGCAGCCGGCAGAACAACAGGACCAGAACACAATGTGAGTTCAACACACCGGCCCGCGCGACGTTTAGCCGTGCCAACGCAGCTCCTAGGCCCAGAACCAAAAACAACGGGCCGATAGTAAAGCTCTCCCTGTCTCTCTCTTGAGGAAGGGTGGGGGGGGGGGGGGGGGGGTTTGGAGGGACGTACGTGCGAGAACGATGGAGGAGCCGGGGGCTGTGTCGTGTCAGTGGTTCTGCGGGCGTTGCCACGTGCCCCCCTAACTATCTGCACATGGCGGCCATGGAGCATCTTCCATTCCTGTGGCAGCTCTCCTCCTCCTCTTCCTCCTCCTCACTCACATTCAGCCCGTTGCATGGATCAATGGCCTCTTTATTTACTCTCAAATCCTCGGGGAGAATAACCGTATTTCCCTTGAAGACAACGCTTTCGGGAGGGGGCTGTAGTGGAAATAGTCTTTTAAGTGAGTGCTTTTGTCTTTTTTCTGTGTGTGTGTGTGTGTGTGTGTGTGTGTGTGTGTGTGTGTGTGTGTGTGTGTGTGTGGGTGTTGGGAGCGTCTGTGTGGTTGGAACGGGCACACATGTTTGCCTCAGTGAAAATGTGTAGGCACGCACACATGCATGACGTGCTCGAGTGAGCATGTGCACGTGTGGGCACGCAGACCTCTCCGTTTCGTTGATTTACGACCAATAAAAGCCCCTGCAAAGGGCAGTGTTGATGGTTCTGATTACCCGTGTGCTCTTTGGGGTATTGGAGAGAGTTTTTCCCATTAAAATACCCCCTTAACAAACAGAGGAGAGAAATGGAGCGAGGACAGGCAGAGGAACGCATCCAAGGGAGCTCACTGGTATTTGGTTTTGAGATGCCTTCGCCGGGCCAAGGCTCCGTCCTGAAAAATAATGCCCGCGTAATCCCAACGTTGCCTCGGCGCCCAGAGGGGAGGCCATGGAGAGGAGCAAGGAGAAGTGGTGAAAGTCCCCCCATAGCCGGATCAGAGCTCATTGTTTTGTTCGCCTTGGCGTGGGGCTGGAAAGCTGTAAGCTTCGCCGGCGCATGAGAGAAAGAGAGAGAGAGAGAGAGAGAGAGAGAGAGAGAGAGAGAGAGAGAGAGAGAGTTTCTGATGCAGAAATGGGTCTGATTGAATCCTGGTGCTGCTGGCACTCTCATCTCTCTCTCTCTCTCTCTCTCTCTTTCTCTCTCTCTCTCTCTCTCTCTCTCTCTCTCTCTCTCCCTTATTGAGCCGACTAGAGTGGCTGATGTGCTCATGGATCAGGGAAGGGATCCAGAGTTATTGCACTCCCCGGGACTGAATAAAGTATATGAGTGTATAAATCCATACTGCTTTACATGTAGCCTACGGTTATGTGATGTAGAGAACGGGAGGAATGATCGTGTGTGTGTGTGTAGGGGAAGAGGAAGAGAAGAAAATACAAAGAAAATACATTCTTATGCCTGCCTGCCTGTCTGTCTGACACTGCCTGTCTGTCTGTCAGACACTACCTACCTGCCTGTCTGTCTGACTCTGCCTGTCTGTCTGTCTGTCTGTCTGTCTGACACTGCCTGTCTGTCTGTCTGCCTGTCTGTCTGACACTGCCTGTCTGTCTCTCTGTCTGCCTGTCTGTCTGACACTGCCTGCCTGCCTGTCTGTCTGACACTGCCTGTCTGCTTGTCTGTCTGACACTGCCTGCCTGCCTGTCTGTCCGTTTCCCTCTGCTTATTTGTCTGTCTGTCTCTATGTCTGTCTGTCTGTCTGTCAAACACTCTGTCTGTCTGACACTCGGTCTGTCTGTCTGTCTGTCTGACACTGCCTGTCTGTCTGTCTGTCTGTCTGTCTGTCTGTCCGTTTCCCTCTGCTTATTTGTCTGTCTGTCTCTATGTCAGTCTGTCTGTCTGTCTGTCTGTCTGACACTGTCTGTCTGACACTCGGTCTGTCTGTCTGTCTGTCTGTCTGTCTGTCCGTTTCCCTCTCTGTCACATGCTTGCAGAGGGCAGTTGGCTGAATAAATATTTACTTAACTTGGCCACGGGGAGCTCTGCTTAGTCATTAGCCCCTAAATGTCCGTAAACAGAGTTACGGGGTGCTGATAAAGGAGTCTACACACACCGTCTCCAAGCAGCCATCCTCCCCACGGCCTGGTCTTCTCCCTGGCCAAACGCTGGCCTGGAGGGAGCGGTTACTATTTCACTTTCAAGAGAAACTAAACCGTGAGCTGGTCATGGCTGAACCCAACTCTTCACTAGAAACAAATGTGTGGATGTTTGTTTGTGTGTGCTTGTGTGTGTGTGTGTGAGTGTGTGTGTGAGTGTGAGTGTGAGTGTGAGTGTGAGTGTGAGTGTGTATGTGCTTGTGTGATGGGGCGTACAGTGCGTGCAGTGTGCCAGGCAACTCAGACCTGATGACTATGGTTGCCGGCTTGATCTTTTGATGAGTGGAACGTCCTTACGTCCGTCCGTGTGTGTGTGTGTGTGACTGTGTCCCCTCTGACCTCTGACCACTGCCCCCCTCAGCCTCGTCGTGTGACCAGGAGCAGCAGTCGGCGCAGGAGGAGGCGCGGCAGCACAAGAACGAGGCGGTGTTCGTGCCCGACTGCGCCCACGGCGGCCTCTACAAGCCCGTCCAGTGCCACCCCTCCACCGGCTACTGCTGGTGTGTGCTGGTGGACACGGGCCGGCCCATCCCAGGGACCTCCACCAGGTAAGACACACTGCACGATCCCATCCAACCTTAGACCTCTACCAGGTAAGACCCACTGCACGATCCCATCCAACTACCAGGTAAGACGCAGGTAAGACTCCACTGCACGATCCCATCCAACCTTAGACCTCTACCAGGTAAGACACACTGCACGATCCCATCCAACCTTAGACCTCTACCAGGTAAGACGCACTGCACGATCCCATCCAACCTTAGACCTCTACCAGGTAAGACGCACTGCACGATCCCATCCAACCTTAGACCTCCACCTACGCACTGCACGATCCCATCCAACCTTAGACCTCTACCAGGTAAGACACACTGCACGATCCCATCCTACCTTATTACACAGTGAACCTCTACCAGGTAAGATGCACTGCATTGTCCCATCCAACGCTTTCACACAGTGGACGTTTCAGGTTAAAGTCGGTTAAAAACCAGCCATGGGTCTTTGACCGTCTTGTAACCCCACAGACAGCACGGACGTTCACAGGCTAGGTAGGGCAGAGTTACAGGCACTCCGACCACATACAGTTTGGCTGTGTGGAAGGGCTGATATCAGCATGACTGGCAGCGACGCTCTGAGAGCGAGCGACGCAGGTCAGGGGTCGGCCAGGCTGGCAGAGAGGGGGCAGTCGTGCGTGCGGGTACAGTTTTAATGAGAAGGGGTGCGGGGTTTGAAGCCGGGTGTGGGATTAATAAAGGTCCCAGGCAGAGTGCCAGGCAGAGCGCCAGGCAGAGTCCCAGGCAGAGCGCCAGGCAGAGCCCCAGGCGGAGCGCCAGGCAGAGCGCCAGGCGGAGCCCCAGGCGGAGCGCCAGGCAGAGCCCCAGGCAGAGCGCCAGGCAGAGCGCCAGGCAGAGCACCAGGCAACACATTAGCCCACGTCCCTGCGCCGATCTCCTCTCCATGGCCTGGGTTTGTTGTTGGCTCCCCCGTCTCATAGAAACTGACTCGTACGGCTGTCTGGGGGGCTGGGGGGGTTGGAGGGGGCAAGAAAGCATCTCTGTGTCCCCGTCTGTCTCCTCTTCATCCCCTCCCAGTGTCTTTCTCCTAGGAACAGTCGATGGGCAGCCTCGTCTTCTCTTTTTTGTTTGGAACATAGTTCATCTGATGTCCCCCGCTCTCGTCCAGTCATTTAATAGTGGCGTGTATTGGGTGTATTGTGTGTCTTCCTCTCACAGGTATGAACAACCGAAGTGTGACGGGAATGCCCGAGCCCACCCCACCAAACCCAAGGACCACTACAGGAGCCGACACCTCCAAGGTGGGTCTCTAGGAATGGGCTTAGTCGGCCTCCAACTGTGAATCCTCAGTATGGATCTGTGTGTGTGTGTGTGTGTGTGTGTGTGTGTGTGCGTGCGTGCGTGCATGCGTGCGTGCGTGCGTGCGTGTGTGTGTCTGTTGATGTGTCTGCTACGGCATTCCGGGGACTTTGTTGACATCATTAAAGTTGGTCTAGGAAGTGTTTGATAAAGCCCTGAGGACTCCCGGATCTCCCCCTCACACTCCAGCAGAGGAAAGACAGGAGAAGCTGATTAGGGGGTGGGGGCTGTAATCTGAGGGAGGGAGGGAGGGAGGGAGAGAGAGAGAGAGAGAGAGAGAGAGAGAGAGAGAGAGAGAGAGAGAGAGAGAGAGAGAGAGAGAGAGAGAGAGAGAGAGAGAGAGAGAGAGAGAGAGAGAGAGAGAGAGAGAGAGAGAGAGAGAGAGAGAGAGAGAGAGAGAGAGAGCGGAGGGGCCACAGCACAGACAGCACAGACAGCAGGAGGAGGAGAGATAGTGACGGATAGTAGGATGCCAGGGACACTTAATGAAAGATGGATGGAGAGCAGGGACAGAAACAGAGAGAGGGAAGGGGAGGGGAGGGGGAGAGCCACAGTGGGGGGTCTACCTCTGAATGGCCTTGTTTGTTTGCTTGAGGGAGGAATGCTGATAACTCCCAGTGAATCGGGAGAAATTAACCCCAGTCTTTGTTACCGGGGGAATTAGAGAGAACGGGGTCGGGGGTCAATGGTTGTGAGCCGATTTGGGAGAACAACGAGGTGAAGCCCCCTTAATCTCCCTGAGCTACTCTTAATAGGCTGCTTGGGGCAAAGCTCGATCGGGTCTCGCAACTATCACACCTGCCCTGAGTGCAGCTTTGCCTCTTATTCACACTCTCTCCCCGAGCCTGGCCGTTAACCATAATCCACGCGCCAGACAAAAGCCTGAGCCGAAAGGAACAGCGCACAGCGGCTCAAAGACATTTCTCTCTCTCTCTCACTCCGTGCGCGACAAGTGATTTCTCGGCCCCAACTAATACGCGCGCCGTGCCGTGTTTTAATGATCCAGCTGCTGCGAACAGAGCGCCCACTATTTGGAGCCTGCCGGTGTTTATATAACGGCGTGCCGGGCCAGCACTTTGCTCGCAGGTGCTGGTAACCGAGCAGAGCGGGCCCAAACCCCCTTTTTCTTAAAAGACATGGGGGACGTGCACAGGGTTATCTGTGGGGAAGATAAACACCTGATGTCGAGCCAAACCACCCTGTTATCTGCACGACAGTGGGGTGATTGTCTGCCGGGGACCATATGGACTGGTTGAACGTGGGGAAGGGGAATGATTGGGATCTGAGAGCTGAAGGGAGGTGTTAATGGGGTGAGGAACAGCCACAACTATCTGACATGGGGAGGTGGGGGGGGGACCCCAGCCACAGCCCTGTCAGACAGATCCCACATTGTGGAGAACGCGAGCGCACCCGCGGACAATGTGCTCGATTCAGGCCGTCGCGGCGAGCCAGGTCCCAGAAATCAGTTGGCTTAGCTCTCTCGCCCCATTCTGTGTCGGGGCAGCGAGTCAGAAAGCGCCACATCTTGTTTTCTTTACGAGTTGTTGCGTCAGTGCCCTATAAAGTCTGTTACTGTATGAGACTGAAATAATTATAAATGTTGCTTTTCACATCACAGCGGCAGGTTTTTTCTCTCTTGGTGTGTGTGAGTGTGTGCCGTTGAAGTGCCGGTGTTGAGAGGTTTATGGGGCGAGAAGTGAGAGGAAGGCAACGTGCGCTGAAAGGGGTGCGGGGCGGGGGGGAGGTGGGGGGCGTTGGGCCGGCGTCCTCCAGAGCAGGGGGCTCGTGGGACAGCGTGGAGGCTGAGGCTGAGGCTGGGAGCCGTCGCTCCGAGTGCCGACAGGGTCTGGAGCCCCATGGGGATGGCTGGAATAACACGGCCTTCTTATTGCCTCCAGTAACACGCACACACACACACACACACACACACACACACACACACACACACACACACACACACACACACACACACACACACACACACACACACGCACGCACGCACGCACGCACGCACGCACACACACACACACACACACACACACACACACACACACACACACACACACACACACACACACACACACACACACACACACACACACACGCACACACACACACACACACACACACACACACACACACACACACACACACACACACACACAACACACTACAGCCAAATGTATACATGAGACACGTGCTTTGTCAGTCTATAATGGATATTGGAAGGTCCGCTAAGATCTTTCTCAAAGGACAAATGTCATAATTTTGGGTTCTCACCGTGGCCTGTGCAGGTCTACTTTTGTTTGGTTGCACATCTGTCAAAGTCAGCCATTACGTAATTACCATTATTAACTGATTCAGGCAGCAGCCATTTACTGCTGTGGCCTGGTACTGCATGGGAAACGGCCATAGTCGATTTCCATCATTCCTTTAAATGACAGCGGGAGCATTTGTGTCCTGCTCCTCAGCTAAACGGTGCCTATACATATCCCATTCAAGTCCACTGTTTTCCTTTGTTTAACTTGGGTTGCATTTACTGGGATTTGCGTTGGCAACTATGTGCCCATTCTGTCTGGGTCGTATGGAAATTAATAACTGCTCGTTTTTAGATAAAATAACAGATAACGTTACCCCGCTTCATGAAACTGATTTAACAGTGTGTTTTGCTGTGCTGTGCTTGAATTCGTCGAACCTGTAAAAAGTTGTTGTTTCGATTCGATTTTATAACATTGACATTGTCTGAGATTTCATGTGATGGTCGTTATCACCACGCCACTCTTTGTTGGCCGTTGCACGAACGCAACGCGAGGCAACGCAATCGCCCTTGCGTAGGGCATGCGTCGGCCTTTAGTGGCTGTGGGAAATGTAGACACATTCAGATTCCTACAGGATTACGGATGGCGAAATGTACACTGTATGGCGAAATAACAACAGCAACCAACAACAACCTACAAAGCCCTCAGTCACTAGCTAGATTAAAATGCTTCACCTTAGATTATTGTGACATTGCCTATGCGAACGTACACAAACAACATGTCCCGAGGGTGCGCCGGCATAGACATTCACAGGTGGGTCAAATGTTTTATTGGGTCTGGAACAGTTAAGGCCTAGTAAAACTTAAGTGCAAGTCTCCTAGCCTGAGAATTGTGTGTAAAGCTAACAGTTGGGACATAAGGCTTGGGCCCACAGGCTCTCCGTGTAAAACCCTGCCTGGTCCCTCCTCCCAGCCTGGGGAAGGTTGAGGGATGGCTGGGCGCTGAGTGTTTACCTGAGCGCTGGTCGCCACCTGTTCGAGCGAGGCCAAGCATGCTATTATCTCCGGTGCAGGAGAATCTGGCCCCGCAGGCCTGGGTCATAAAAAAAGGAGCAACCCTTGGACCACTTCTCCTCCGCAGGGCAGAGTTACGGAGGGGAAGGAGGACTGTGAGAAAAACGAGGGAGCGCTCGGGCTAGTAATCCTGGAATCTCTCTGCCTCTGTAGCCTTCAGCTCTTCCAGAACGACTGTGCCCCCCCCCCCCCCCCCAAGTCTTAAAACTATATGGTCTGACAAACAACTACTATCATTAGGGTCATTCCGCTTCAGTTTGGCCATAGGCATACATATTGAAGAGGATTTTCTGCTGCATGTGACAGTAGCAATGTGGAACTTTCGTGATTATTTGTGTGCTTGAACTTTCAACGGGTACATATTTTATCGTGTTGAACGGCCTGATCATGTCCAACATTTTATTAAATTTTTTTAGCTAAAGGTAGACTTCGGCAGTGTAACCGAGTGACAGCAACATATATTTTAAATGAAAATAAACCTGGGAATATATTACAAAGGGCTGCACATGTCACCACAGCCTTCCATGTAATGTCTCAACGGAGTTCTCTCATTGACCCCTTGACCCTTCACATATTGAAGTTGTCAAGATGTTTCCCATATTGAACAGTTAGATCAACATAAGAGCCATTTGTTTCCCCCCCCCCCCTCGTGGAGTTCTCCTGGGTTTTGACCTGGCTGGACCCTTCCCTCCGTACAATGCAGCTAGCTCTTCCTCAGCATGCAGCTGTGAAAACCTGAAGGCTCTCCACTCAGAGGCCTCCGGGATGATTGACAGGTATCCTCTTCTTCTACCAGGGGAGGTCTGAGACTTTATGAAAGGGAGTGAGAGACAACTGAGACAGACTCTCGTTGGGTTTTTTTCCCCCCCCCCCCCCTCTGCCTTTACGTGCGGTTCATGTTAAAACGTCGCTGTCTGCTATTTTTACTCCCCTCCCCAGACATTTATTGGACCACCTACAGCTATGGCCCTCAACGTTGTCTGCCATGATGAGAATGGAGGATAAGTGTTTGGTTGGAAACAAATGCGTGCGTGTGTTTGCAAATCAAAGTAGTTACGACCGCGTTCTGCGTTCCCTCATTCCGGTATCTTTCCTTGCTTTTCAGGTTGTCCCGGGGCAAAGAAAACAGAATTCCTGACGAGCGTTCTCGACGCCTTGTCAACAGACATGGTGCACGCGGTCACCGATCCAGCGTCTGTCGGCCGGTAGGATTTAAACATTTTTTTTATGAATCTCTCATTTTGATTTGAGACATTTACGATCACGCAAACAGCGTCATGTCCGGCTGATCCACAACCCTCCCACTCCCCAGGATGGCTGAGCCCGACCCCAGCCACACCCTGGAGGAAAGGGTGGTCCACTGGTACTTCGGCCAGCTGGACAAGAACTCCAGCGGCGACATCGGCAAGAAAGAGATCAAGCCTTTCAAGCGCTTCCTGCGCAAGAAGTCCAAGCCCAAGAAGTGTGTGAAAAAGTTTGTGGAGTACTGTGACATTAGCAACGACAAGGCCTTGTCCCTGCAGGAGCTGATGGGCTGTCTGGGGGTCACCAAGGAGGAAGGTGAGACGCCCCTGAGACCCGTCTGACGGCCGTCTGCCCTCGGCCCCTCTCGTCACCACACTATGAACGGATCACACAAGTGTAAAACGTTTCATTACAATTCTAATCCCTATTCAAAGTGCAGAGACAATATCATTCCATTTAATATAATACTTTTTATGAACTTTTTTATATATAGGTTTGTATAAATCTTTATTTCTTGTTTTTCTGCAGGGGCCAAGACAGGGGAGGGCACATCCTCCAGTAGACTGGTAAGTAAACGACCACACTCAACCATAAACACGTTATTAGTTGTTAGTCATTTTAGAGTACACTAAAATAGTTTGTTTTAAAAAAGTTCCTGGCCCAATGAATTATGACAACTGAGGACATTAACACAGGTTGTTGTAATCCACGTTTCCCTCCTCAGAATGTTTCAAAGAAGCAAGGTTGAGCTAACAACAGGGATTTTCCCTCCCCCTTGAAGATTCTGCCCTCACCAATCGGCAATGGAAACCATAGTATTTGCACTTTGTACTTTAAAAATGTAAATTCACTTTGTAGAAATAAGGTATTTAAACAGACTGCTGAATCTGTGAATGATGTAGTTAGCTTTTTTATGTCCTGACAAAAAAAAAAATAACACATACAATGTATGTGTCTTTTGTGTCTAAAAAGTATACTTTTCAGAGTTGTACAAGTTTTAAGGTGTTATGTTGCATTTTGTGCCTGCCACAGCACACTTTGTGTTCTTCTTATTGTTGTTAACATTACTGCAAATGTATGGATAGTTTGTTAAATGGCTGAAACAATAACTTAGACAGATTTTGCTTCTTTCACATACTTATATAGAACACCCCCACCCCCAAGCATTGTACAGCAGTTTGTGTTCTAAACATTTTTACCTAAAAACGTAATTGTTCCAAAAATAATTAATGTTTATTAGAAATAAAGAACTCTTTTATATACTGTTGTGTTTTGGTGGCCTTATTGTTTTGAAAACAATTTTATCTACCTACCTGTGTTCTTATTCTTTTCTCCCTCACTATATAAACTACGTAATGTCTTTGCCATGTTACCCTGCTGGTGTTCAATTAAACACCTTGTTCACACAGCATTTAGGATCCAAGTGTTAGTCATGCATAGCGAAGGATGAGTACAAACCCCATATCCAAACTTCTTGCCAATTCCCTGGGGCAAAGTTTGGGATTTGGGAAAAAAAGTGTCGGTGCTAATTTCTTTTCTCTTCGCATGTTTCTTTTTTTCTTCCCCAGGCAGACTGAAGACAGATAGATGGACGGGTCTCATATGTGTGTGCATGAGCGTGTATAAGGGAGAACGTTCACGAGTACGTTTGTGTGCTTATCTCAAAGGTTTTGCATAGTTTGTCGGGACTAATCTAAGTGATTCGGATTATTTGTATGAGTCCTTCACCAGTGGACTTGCCTTCAATTGAAAATAAGGGTCTAAGCCCTCATGAATAATAATTACATTATTGTTCATTGTTGGGATAACATTTCCATTTAGTTGAGAGCTATGGCTTTTCACACACTAAGTTCTCTATAGAGCTGAAGAGGTGACCTGAGATTTAAATGGGCTTTCAAGTTTAGCCTTTAATTCATGATTCAAACTGAGCGGCTTAAACAGTGATGCAAAGAAAAACAACTTGTATTCAATGAGTTGCATAATGGTACAATGAATCCTGGTGACCTCACAAATGAACTTGTCTACTAATGATGTCAGGAAGCAGAATCAGTGATGATGTAGATCTCTTTTTGGAGCCTGGTTCGTCCAGTGCCTGCCAGCCTGCCTTCCGGAGGACTGGAAGCCCGCCCCCTCTAGTACCTGGGCCTCAACCTAGATGACCATTAGTTGGAGCTGGGGTGGCGGTGGCAGAAAGTACGCGTGTACGGAAGACAATAACAACATCAGGCAAGGCGACATGGGACCTCAAAGTAACAGAGTACTTTATGAGTTATACTGATTGGACGCATGTAATTGACAGAATGATTGATAGGCGTTAAACGGTTCTGCTCTCTCTGTTGAACCACAGTTTCCCCACTTTCAAATGAGCACAAAGGTCTCTGATGTGTGGCGTGATCCCGACTCATGGTCTGGTTTTAACACCTCGGGGAACGTGGAGGGGAGATTAGGGTTTGTCTGCTCTGAGATGACCGATTAGGAATGGTTAACCTGTACGTACATAACCAGGCCTGAATCAAATGTGAAACACATGAGCAAGCTATATGGCATAGGATTATACACTGTGTATGAGCAAGATATATCGCTCAAAGATTGTACTGTAAAAGCCTCAGACACGAGTAGGGAATCAGAATTTCAGTGCCACAAAATCCGTCAGGGATCATAATCTGCCAATTCGTTATTTAGGTTTGCACTTTTGTCATCATTCTTTTGCCATACATAACCAACAATTAGTTCCACCATCGCCTCGCGTTCCCTTCTCCTTGCTCCCTCGGCCTCAGGCCTCAGCGGAGCGATGGCAGCACCCTGCCCAGAACAACATTGACTTTCTCCAACAGCCGTGTAATCCGCTAATGTGGCGGTGCTCCGGCGAACCCCTGCAGCCCGCGTGGAGGTCACACACTCCACAGTCCCTGCCACCCACCCCCACGAACTGCGATCAATCCTCTCTTGCCCCGATATATTTTCTATTCCAGCACAACAGAGAGGAGAAATCTCACCATTTATGATTTTTAATTCCCCCCCAGGGGGGGCTGAGACACACGTAAACACCTTTTACGATTTTGGCGGGGCGTCAAGCCGAGTTTTCCTGATGCGTTCCCAGTGGGTTGGACTCGGGGATCCGGAGTGATGGAGCAGCTCAAGGAACACGTCCGAGTGTTTGGGTTAGGGTCGCGGAGAGACTCTCGGGATAGCAGCGTCCGTTACCCCCCCCCCCCCCCCCCCCCCCCCCCACTGGCTCCCTCCCGTTTCTCCCCCCGACACGGTTGGAGAACGTGGAGCACAGAGATGCCATTCAGCGGGTTCCATGGGCATAGGGTCTGTGTGCTTTCCGTGGGCAAAAGGAGGCACCCAATCTCACCACAGGCCGGCCCCCATGGGCTACGGGCTCATGAAGAAATTACTGTCACAAGCCATCAGGGCTTTAATGGGCTCCAGCCCGACCACAGCGTGCCCCTTTCCCCATGCGAGGGGTGCTGTGGTGTGGGTAAACAGGTTGGGAGTACACCCCGGGTCGTAGGCCTGGTGCCTCTCTCCGGCTTCCCCCTGCATGGCCATGTCCCAGGACACTGCCAGTCATTCCACTCCAGCACATTAATCGCTGAGGAGGTGTGAGCGCCGAAGGAAGGGGTGAAAAAGAAAAACAGTCCGTGTTAAGTGTTGCTGTGACATCGGGGGCCACGCTCACAAGGAGCCCTTTCACTAAAATGCGTCCCCCCCCCCCCCCTCCCCCAACCCCCCCTTCCACTGTTCCAGCATTTGCCGAGAGTGACTTCACACAAACAACACCGAGGAGTCCTGTTGACCTCAGACACCATGTGTGATCGATGGTCGGGTACACCAGCCGCCAAGAGTGTAGCGGACACGACGTGCATCTGCAGCACTAGCTGTACTCAGAGACACATTCCTGGTAGTTTTTAAGACCCTCACCTGGAAGTCGCCTCTCCGACTCACGCAAGACACAGGTGCCCTGCCAGTGACTGTGAGCTGCCCCAGCGTCACCGTTTTACTGCCCGAACCGAGGACCTTGTCCAGCTATCGATAGAGCAAGAGATAAGGGCTGGTTTCAGTGAGGTTCTGAGAGAAAGGTCCGGGCATCTAGTCTCTTCCTAATGGGGGGAATAGAGCAGCTTTATTCATTTATGTCTTCCAGCTGAATGGGAGGACTGCCAAGTTTGGGATCTGGCCTGACATCAGAATTTCCCAGGGTGATAAAAAGGCTCTTGTTTCAATCACATTTAAAAGACAAATGGGGAAACAGCCCTCTCTAATAAAGAGAGCATAATATGAGCCATAACAGTAAAAAAAAAAAAGTTATATTAGATAGGAAACAGCACAGTTTATGCAAATGTTAGGCGAGCACACACAGTTTTGCAGGCACGCAAAACCCTAACCGCTTATACCAACACCAAACCTGCACAAACCATCCAATAATAATGAAATGCAATAGGTGCCGTGTTGATTGCTTTTAGTGGAAAAGTCCTTGTGGGTAGTCAGAGTGCATTTCCATCTCCTGTGCTGTGAAGGATGCTTCCAGGTTGTTGCCCATTCTTGATCATAACAACTTGGCCATAATCATTTTGAAAGCAAGGCATGCATAATATGAATAAATACAATACGACGAGCAACTCAATTTGTCATAAGAACATGCATTAGTACAGCATATTGTTAATCCTTGCGCTACCATACAATGCCACTGAAAGCACATTGTTCCTAGTATCTGTGCACAAAGCCATTGCCTCATCATCTAACTCATTACTTTTGAGTGTAAAGTTATCTAATGACATACGTAGGAGGGTAAGAGCATCTCGTAGACTGTACAGGAGGAAGTGTAAGGCCCTCTGAACTGGACCTTCACATTTGGCCACAGCAATATTTGCTTTCATTGTTGAATATTTGTGAGGATTAAAGCCTCCGGGCCTGGGAGCGAGACAGAGGAGGAGGAGGAGGAGGAGGAGGAGAGGGGGGTGGGCTCTGTCCTTTAATCTCTGTCTTACAATGTCTACCTTTGGTGTAGCGGTCTCCCGTTTGAGCTTGACTTGGACGGAGAGCTGGAGTAGCGGGGCGAGGTGGGGGGTGGGGGGGGGGTGGGGGGGTAGCGAGCTAGCGGGGCTGCCCAGGCCCAAACCCAGGGGATTAACGGGGTGACTTCTCTCCTGGAATGTTCCACTGACAGCCAAGGCCCGCCCACCCACAGCTGCCTGCTGCAGACAGGTGCACGACCGAGAACAGGGGGACGGGGGGGTGGGGATGTGGGGGTGAGGGCGTGGGGGGGGGGGGGGGGCAGTAGAACAGAGGGGAGCAGAAACAAGAGGAAGAAAATAATCCTTCATGCGTGGACGTATATGACAACAATAAACAATTTGGCCTGGGATACTCTCCACCGCTGTGAATCAAACTGTCCGTCGGCCTGTTTGGGAGGGGAAGTCGTTCGTGTCACAGAGAGATCGTTGCACGATGGAGGAACTGTGCCGCGTGGATCCGTTTCAGAAAAGTAGAGCTTACTGTGAATAATGGTCTGATATTTACTGTGCCTGTTTTTTAAATGGATTGAAGTCTTTCTGTTCTCACATGGTGGCACTAATATGCTTTCCCTTTATGACATATGCACACATCTGTAGCAGTAATACCTAGACTGCTGAGATTATTGGTTACCTTGTACTTTAACTCAATTACAATTGCATCAGGTAAATAATTGAACTGAATTGGCTGTTTCAGATCAATGCAAAGAAATTTAAGCAATTCACTGGAGCTGAACCGTGCACTGTAACTAAGCTTCCGTCAAATAGATCCCTGAACATGTCAACCGGATGTATTCTGTCCTTCTAGAACTTACGTTACCTCTAATGGAATAGAGAATGGCTCTCAAGCCATTTGTGGTTTTATTTATTCAGTGTGTTATTTATAACCAAAAGCAGACAGTAAGATTCACGCCAGAAGATGAATCCATGTGTCTGGCCATAATTTATGTTTGGGAATGTACAAGCACTTGCCTGTGCTTGTGTTGCAATGCAAGGCAATACTTTGCAGAAATAGAAAACAAAATAACAGTTTGCCCCATTACTGGTCCACTTTTATTCCTAATTGATAAATATAGCAAAGTATGTAGCTGGATTCTTTTTAAACAAATGATAACCAAAACAATGATGGCATAGTAAAATGATAAAGATCTTCTGAAGAAATGGCAAGAGAAAATTCCATTTCCCTTTGAAGCTCAGGTGATCCCTCTGGGTACTAATGTGTGTGTGTGTGTGTGTGTGTGTGTGTGTGTGTGTGTGTGTGTGTGTGTGTGTGTGTGTGTGTGTGTGTGTGTGTGTGTGTGTGTGTGTGTGTGTGTGTGTGTGTGTGTGTGTGTGTGTGTGTGTGTGTGTGTGTGTGTGTGTGTGTGTGTGTGTGTGTGTGTGTGTGTGTGTGTGTGTGTGTGTGTGTGTGTGTGTGTGTGTGTGTGTGTGTGTGTGTGTGTGTGTGTGTTTGATTGTGCTCCTGAGATGTGTGATTGATAGAGAGCCTGTGAAATGGGACTCTTTGTTTTCCTCTCCCTTGGTGACGTGCCCTGTCATGTCTCTCTTGTCAGCAGGAACAGGTAGTCTACCAAAACACCATGTGAAGACCGCACGAGGACAGCATGCTCCTAAGGTTCAGGGATTTGTGTCACGAGGGTTAAAGGTCATAAGGTAAGGTCACCAAGGAATCCAGGTGGGAGTCCTGGAGTCTTGGAGTCAACGGTGTCAGTCTCAGGAGTAGATTCTTCTAGTCCCCGAGATACCCACAGCTCAAAAGTGGAAGTGGGGGAATATGAAAGTTGCGTTTCAAAAAAATATGAGCGATTTACCAGTTTATCCTTAAGCACTGCAAACAATCAAATTAAAATATGGGGGATCACAAAAGGCCCCACACTGTACGCCACAGAAATGATTCAGAGGAAGAGGATACCTCAAATCTGTGGTGCCTTGCGGTCTTTGAAATTATACAGGCTGGATTTCCATTTGGACCGAGTAGTGAGAGAGACGGTGTTGACAAAGCAGGTGTGTCCCTGCAGCCCCACCATCCCCAGTGTTTTGGGGAGATCATCTAGGCATGTCGCCAGACCACCGGGCAAGGCTTTGTACTTTCCCTGGAGGACGGGCAGACTCTCCCCCTCCAGGCCGCTGTCTGTCTGTCTGTCTGTCTGTCTGTCTGTCTGTCTGGTGGTTACAATGCTGTCTGTGTGTGTGTCTGGTGGTTACAACGCTGTCTGTCTGTCTGTCTGTCTGTCTGTCTGTCTGTCTGTGTGTCTGTCTGTGTGTCTGTCTGTCTGTCTGTCTGTCTGTGTGTGTGTCTGTGTGTCTGTCTGTCTGTCTGTCTGTCTGTCTGTGTCTGTCTGTCTGTGTGTCTGTCTGTGTGTCTGTCTGTCTGTCTGTGTGTCTGGTCGTTACAACGCTGTCTGTGTGTGTGTCTGTCTGTGTGTCTGGTGGTTACAATGCTGTCTGTGTGTGTGTCTGGTGGTTACAACGCTGTCTGTCTGTCTGTCTGTCTGTCTGTCTGTGTGTCTGATGGTTATGACGCTGTCTGTCTGTCTGTCTGTCTGTCGGTTATGACGCTGTCTGTCTGTCTGTCTGTCTGTGTCCCTCTGTTGGTTACGACGCTGTCATTGGGGTTCTTAACACGCTGGGGAGCGTGCAGCCCTCACTCAGCTATGGTGACTCTGCATAAATAAAGTCACACTGAACCGAATGGTTGGCCCGTTAGATAGCTGTGGTGGGCAGAGTCGAGATTTACTGTTTGGAGGTATGAGCCCTAACAAACAGGCAGGCAAGGAGAGAAAGAAAAAAATATCTGCAAAGGGAGCGACACGCAGTCAACATGAGCCGTGCTTCATCGTCACATAAACTGACTAGGGGTGAAGGTTCCAGGTCCGTTTCCCTTAGCCTCTAATGGGTAGCATGTAGCATGGGTCTAAGATGGGTTCCAGGTCCGTTTCCCATAGCCTCTAGTGGGTAGCATGTAGCACTGGGTCTAAGATGGGTTCCAGGTCCGTTTTCCTTAGCTTCAAGTGGGTAGCATGTAGCACAGGGCCTGAGAAGGGTTCCAGGTCCGTTTCCCATAGCCCCTTGTGTGTAGCATGTAGCATGGGGTCTAAGATGGGGCCATGTCTGGCCCTCTACACTTTCTTGTCTCGTTGATTTCTTATCTCTACTATTTGATGACAGGCAATAATGTGATTTAATAAAATTATTAGATGTGCCAAATCCAGCGAATCATGAGGGGGTCTTACGGTCACATTGTTCAAACTCGGTGAGCAGTCAGCCGCTGTAATCCGTGTTGAAAAGCCCCTGAATGAGTCTCTTGTTGCCCCCAACCCCCTCGCTGGCCTGGAAACCGTTAGAAGTCAGGTTATGTGTGTGTCCTCTGTCAGAGGGCTGCTTAAAGACCATTAGTTTTGAATGTCTGTGTCATAGCTGGCTGCTCTGACAAAGGGCCCTCCTGCTACAGACTGTGCCTGAGCTTTAGGCCCTGAGAACGGGGAGAAAAGCTGCCAGCGTTTCTTTCACCTTCCACTCTCCGTGGAACGGTCCTGTAGGTGTGGTGAAGTGTTGAAGCCTGGGGGTAAAAGTGGCGGGCACGTCCACAAATGGCGAAAGCGTGTTATGACAAATTAGACACGGCGATCGTGGCAATATCACGGCTTGATGATTACACACAAAGCTCTTCTTTGAGACCGTTTTTTTTCCCTCCTTCTTCTTCTTTTTCTTCTTTTGGCTGCCGATTCAGTCACATCCTTTGAGAGCAGGTCCAGTGAAGGCACTGACATGCCGACCCCTAGCCACCCATCAGGCATGACCCCCCCCCCCCTCCCCGCCCCCCTCGGCCCCCTTCACCGCCCCCTCCCTCCCCCATTGCATGCCCCCAACCATCATGCCTATCAAAGGCTTAGACTGATCTGCAGGCCGAGGGGAAAATGTGATTTGGAAGGGGGGGGAAAAAAAGAAAGACGAGGAACCAGCGAAGTGTAAGAGAACAGGAAATAGCCCTGAGTTCTCAGGGCCAAAGGAGCGTCAATTGAATCAACCAGCTGTATGAAACAAAGAGCAGGGTTCATACATAACTTAATTCCGACTCCATTCATCGCCCAGGGGAAGAAAAAAAAAGGAGAGAGAAAATAAATTCCTCCCTCAAAAGGTATGTTAAGCAAAAAGGGGTTTGGGGTCCTTGCCGTGTATACAACCACGTTCGCCCCCTTCTTCAAAGTCAACAAAAGGGCACACAAAAAAACAACAGACAATAAAGAAGAAATTAAAGGAACCAAGAGAGAGGGTGGGGCGGGGGGGGGGGGGGTGAGGCGGGGGCCGAGCCACCTGAGAGAAACGTGAGAAAGTGTAAAGAACAGGGAGTCGAGGAGGTGACGGCGGTGAACGCTGGCCTGTTGATGGAGACAACATCCAGGACGTCAAAGTAAACAGGTACGAGCGGAGGGGAGGCCACCAGGTGTGCCGTCTGGCCACCTGACTACGGGCAGGCTCCAGCACAGCCAGCCCTGAGCGCCCCGGCGCACATACCAGACTGCCCTATGTAAACACCTGAGCACCCTGTAGGACGCTGACTGGCCAAGCTGCTCCAGACCCCGTGCTCCAATACGCCGCATGCTGCTAGGCCAGGACAGGACAGGACGCTAACCCAAAATGTGACTCCTGTCCACTGCCGTGCCTTCAACGTATACCTGGTTCTTTGTGGCACACTCACACTCACTCGGACTATACGTCTCTCTCACAGACACTCCCCCCCCCCCCCAACCACCACCACCACCACCACCCCTTCCACTGTGGATAAGCTGTGGTCAGACCCTGACATCCCAGGTAATTTACTGAGTCAACACAGAGTGAAGAGGGCCCGTGTGCAGCGGAGAAAGCCCCAGTGTGCTGCAGGCTCCGTCCCCGGGCCTTCTGGGCACGCTGTCCGGCCCGAGAGAGGGTGGGGTGGGGGGGGGGGAGCATGTGGGAGAGAGAGAGAGAGAGAGAGAGAGAGAGAGAGAGAGAGAGAGATAAAGAGGAAGTGATGGAGAGAGAGAATAGAGTCGACTGCTGTAAAATAACAAAAATAAGAATGAGAATAAACAGACTTAAATACAAATACGCAGATTCTAGACATTTTATCTTTGGAATAGAAGAATTTCTTGGATAATTAATTAGACATTTCCATTTAAACATTACAGAAAGTGTGTGTAATGTCAGGAAGATAACAAAAATAGACCGCTAAATTATTATCGGGGGAAACTGCTATTCCGGGAATTAATGGCATAAAAAGACTTTCTCTTTCTGTGCGCCAATCTTGCTGCACTCTGAGCAGTGTGAGTCAGACTAAAATGAGAGCATGATCTCACAGAAGAACCAAAACATGATGTGCACAGACACTGATAAACACAGTCGTCCACATACACACACACACACACACACACACACACACACACACACACACACACACTCACACGTGTGCACACACACACGCACGCACACACACACACACACACACACACACACACACACACACACACACACACACACCCACAGACAGACATATTCAGGTGCAGCATGCTATAGCCTCTTTCGGCAAGCCGCTCTTGGGGGAAAGGCCGTGGTTATCCCCGTGTTTGCTTTCCCATTAGCCCCCTCTTCAGATGTGAGGGCAATGGGGCCCTGTGCTCTCCCCAAGGAGGGCTTTTCACTCCTGAACGAGCCACATAAACACTTCCAACAGACAGTCCAGCGCGTTTCGGTGTGATCAACAGAGACAACCAATACGACTGATAATAATTAACATGGCATATCTAACGCAAAGAGCCTTGCACAAACGCCATAAAAAGGCCATTATGACCAATTTGGAACGGAAAAACTACAAGGAATACAGCGATGTTGTTGCAATTTCCCGCTACTGCCTTTGTTAAGAGAAATATCGCCTGTCTGCAAAAAGTTGTCAGTGGCTTTAAAACTCTCCCTTTTCTGGCTCTTAAAACGTCCAGCCTCGGTATTTGACCTCCAGATTAACAGGAGAGCCTTTCTTTGAGGAACCTTTGAGGGAGTTTGACTTCAGTGGTGCTCGTCTCAGCTTTGGAAAAAGGAGTTGCCCATGGCCTCGGTTCCCAAAGTTCTTCCATTTCCCGCGGGGCAGAGAAAGAGAGAGACCTATTCGAAATATATGGCGAAATGCACTCCGGAGTTTGTTTTTGGATTACCCAGAGAGCAAACCGCTTGCATTTGTCTGTGGTCTGGGTGAGGCCAACGGGTTTGGTGAAGGCCGTCAGTGTGCTCGGGGGGCCTCTGTTGCCGGTGTTGTCGAGGGTGAGAGGTGGCGTGGGGGAGGGGGGGGGGGTCTTAGAAGGCGATGGAGCTTTCAACAACAAGGGCTCTGGGATTCACTGTTGTCCTGATCAGAAGAAGTGGCTTCGCTGCGAAGCTGTAGCTTTTACAATGAGTCAAAGAAGAACCTCGTTCTAAACTCAACACGGAATGTTTCATTGACTCTCACCCAAACACACGCATACATACACACACACACGCAGACGCAGACACACACACACACACACACACACACACACACACCCAAGCACACGCAAACACATACACACACACACACACACACACATACACACACACACACGCACACACACATACACACACACACCCAAGCACACGCAAACACACACACACACACACACACGCACGCACGCACACACACACACACACATGGACAGCCCAGTCCAAGACACCTGGGGAGCTGAGGTTATGAACAATACCGTTAATTCAGCCATAAATCCACACATAGCCGTAGGGCTACATCATCATACCCAGAACGACATCTCCAAAGGTAGAGAAACAGATGCACATCGCACTCCCCCACACACTCTCTCTGTCTCTTGTAGTGGTCCTCTGTGAACAATTTGTCAAGCCTGCCTGAGTGACTGGGAGAATCCGGCGTACAGACATGGCCTAACACTGCTCTAACTGTAATTATTAAAGCTAATATTTACACAGCAAACATACAATTTTCATCCACAAACCCGTCTTTGTGTGAAGTCTTTTTTTTTTTGCTCGCTCTTGCTTTTGCTCAGTACACATGTGCGAGTGTTGAGACAATATTTTGACAACCAGATGCAATCATTAAAGTTGTCAGTAAGAGCAAGGTGTTTCAGGCTAGGGAGGCCTTCTTGAGGTGTGCATCTCTCCGTCACAGGGCAGAGCTATCATTAGGTTGGTTGAAGAACATGGAGAACTAGCGTTCAGTTAATGTATTGTTGGAAAGATAGAGTGTCTCATAGGTCTTCGTCGTGCACATGGCAGGCTTCTCGCCATTCACAGAACTCATCATGGGTCACACGTCCTCGTCAAGACAAGTTTTTTAATTAAACGTCATGGCGTTATTGAATAAGCCAAAACAATACCTCGTATATGTTTTACCTGTGCCCACCACTCTATGTATGTTCGGTTTCCACAGCCAATTCAACTGAACATCTATAGGGCTTACTGCACACGCTCGCTCACAACTCGGGGGAAGAATGGCTTGTTGTTGAGCCCTTGTTAGTCCGTGGGATGGAAACGCTACTGGCTGGCTAAGGTCACGCGCGGTCCGCGGTCATCAATCACAGAACGGCCGAGACGGCGGCCAGCGACAGGCTGGCGAAAGGAGCTGACGGCTTGACACAACTTGGCCATCGCCGCCGCCTCAAATTCCAGGGCATCGCTGACTGAAAGGATTACTTGCATAATCTAATGTTTTGGTGGCACAAGAAAGTATTCATGCCTCGGTGCCCCGAGTTTTTATTGGCGGTTCGTGCGTGATTTATTTTGTGTGCACCTCCCTGCCTCCTTCCAATTTGGATATTTGTCTTTGCATATCCTCGTTACTTTTTCATTAGAATGTAAATTGTACTTGCAGAGCAGAGAGTTTAATTTTAACCCTTCAATTGTCAAAGTTTTTCCTCAGAGCCATGTATTGCTCATAGGGGCCAGGGTCAAGTTCACAGGACTAGTGAATTGCAATACTGTTTTTAGACAACAAATGGTTTACCAATGATCTATGGGGAGGCAGCTGTAGGCCTATTCATTTTCATTTTGTTGAGATAAAGTGAGCGAACTGTATCCTGCTTAACTGTAGTACTGGAGAGCTAAGCCATTGATTTAAACTGGTGGTCTGGGCCAAATAGACCACGGCTATTGTCTGGAACAGTTTGGGTTTCATCGACACACAAGACGAAGAACAGTGAACTGTACTTTTATCCTTTTGTGTCCAATAAAGTAAAAATCTGAACAGCACAGAACCTATCTGTTCTTCCTCTTTTGTTTCTCCTGTGTCCACAGGCCCGATGGCGTCGAGTCACTGTAGCTGAGGTATGTCAGCCTGCTGTGCTACGGGGCATGGGGTGGGTGGCAGGTTAAGGATTTGGACCAGCATCAATGGTTCACAACAAACAAGGCGTCTCTCTTAGCAACTAACTTAACAAGGCTTAAACAAAAACATTCCACTTTGTTAGAAATTCACCTCATAGGACACATGGAATGTTTGGGATGTCATGTTTTCTACTTAACACCGGGTAAAGGTTTCAGGATGGGCTTTGAACAATTCGCTTTAAATAAATAGGAAAAAGGACGAGACCTGCTTCAGCCGGAACTCACACACCACTAAGTACTGTGTGTTTTTTAAGGAAGCGTTAGCAAAGATATTGTGTGACCCTCCTGAGACAACGACCCCCCCCCCCCCCCCCCCCCCCCCACCCCGACACAACAGCACACATTGTCTCCGACGGCACCACAACATGTGATCCTCTTGGTTCAGATGAAGCCTAACTCTCTTAATTGTATCTGGCTATCACTTCAACACATTCCTGCATCTCGGAGCAGTGCGGTACGGAAAAACAGGCTCAGCGCTTCCAAGACGAGCCGTAACGGTAAACACACCTCGCCTTTCTCCGTTGTCTTGTCCGAGTGACGCCACGGGGGAATGACTCACGTTCGCTGCGCATACTGTCTCTCCAGAGCACTCTCGCTGGTGAGAGGGACGTGTCATCCTTCGTCAATGCCATCTTGTGCTTTGGGGCAGGAAGAGGTGTAGAGCGGGGGGAGGGGGGGGGGGGGGCTCTTGTGTAAGGGCCCACAGCGGTGAGTTTACACAGCTCAGATAGCCGGGGAGATAGCGACTATGCTCACTGTGCGCCGGCCGTCTCACACAAGGAGCTGATAGGGAGTCATCGGGGATGGTGGCTTAAACTGTCAGGGAGATCTGGGATGGTTCTTGACCTCACAAGGCCTCCAGTATGCTGAGATGATAAAGAAACAGACTCTTGATCTTATCATGATCTGATCCATGCCTGCACGGTTCCTCAGGCAGCCAAGACAGTGTCCTTTCTTTAGAAGTCAGTGACAGGTTTGGATTTCGTTACACCACAGTAACTCGCATCCACAACATGGGCAATGTGCATAAGCAATGTGAACGTGTGCCTTGCACAGCCTCGCATAAGGACGTACGCTTAGATCTACCTCAGCCTCTGTGTGTAATCAACCCAAAGGAGGGTGATGCTTCCCCAGTGACCAGAGCAGGTGAGGGGGGCGTGTGGACCCTTGCTCCGCGGGGGCAGTTAGCGCGGGCAGCGCCATGGGGTTTCCACGCGGCCCTGTGAGGTGACAGGGTTCTGTGGCTGGCTCACCACACAGAGGCCCTCTCTGTCCCGGCCTGCGGGGCCCAGAGCTCCCTGCGTCAGACCTGGCCTTGGAGAGAAGGGCTACATTATTGGGCCTCGGCCTCCATACTCCCCTGTGTAGTTCACAACTTATTCAACCACAAGAAAATGTGGTTCACAAGAAACACTCTTTTTTTAAAGGGGGGGTGGGGGGGCTTAAATATTGCTTTCTAATCATGCTCTGGCTGCAGAGAAACTCAGCAACCAATCACTGCCCAAAACACGTTTCTACTATCAGTCACTATTGAATTCTATTTGCCATCCAAACACAGCGATAAATTAATTCACAGTCTGGCCACTGATTTAACTAGTCTGGCTGTACACAGTCTGTGCCTATTCAAATAGCTTCTGGGATACATACTACTGAGGGAATTGACGTAAATGCATTCAAGCTTAGGTTTAGAGACACGTAGGGCCAATAAAGGCATTTTCGAAGGGTAACTCCTACACCCCAAACAAAATGTATCTCGTCCAACAGAAAACATAGACAATGCCATGTACATTTTTACACATTTAAATAAAAAACATTATGGTCAGTTGATAAGTTAACGTTAAGGCATCGACAAAGTAACCCTGAGAAGAAGTTAGCGAGACGCAGTAACTGAGCCACGGAGGAGACCCCGCGTTTCCCACAGCCTCGAACACCTTCCCCCTGTCAGCACATAAACAGAGCCATGTGCTCTGGTGCCATAACCTTTGGCTTCCTCCATCTTGAATGTGGAGCGCCGGTCAAAGGAGGGCATCATTCAACATGGAGAAGACTTTAACAACCTGTGAGTGCAATATAGGCTCTTCAATGAGTCCCTCTAGAACACGAGCGAGGAGTGAGGCTGAGAAATGTATACACATTTGCTGTGCATTATCTCTGTATTAAGTCCGTTAATCCTCGCCCTTTGTCTGTTTAAAGGGGAGATAATTGTCCTTCCTCTGGCAGAGATCCCTTCGGTCGGTTCCTATTATTGGGCTTAGCTTTTGTTTGTACAATATCATACCCTAATCTGCTGCGTTTGATACATGCTGCTTTTTATTTTAAATGTTTATGGAAATACCCAGCAACAGTCCTGTGTGGTCCGGTGTTTAAATGAAACACACTCACTTGCACCCCTCAGAGCGCTCCCCAACTCTCAACTCTGTCCCGGGGGGACTCTGGGAGCGGGGGAGCGGGGGGGTTGTTTCAGTGATCCGCACGGAGGCCCGCTCTGCTTTGCCCTCTCGCTCTGGTCCACGGAGTTTACCGTCGGGTGTCTGGAAGCAGTAGGTGGGTGTGAGGGGTCGGCCAGGGCAGAGCCACTGGGTTCAGGGTGGGTCACGGCGGGCGCTGGGAGGCTTCCAGGAGCAGCCAGCGGCTCTATGGGCCAGCTGTGTTGATGCTGTCACCTCAATCCCCATTCGTCTCGTCTCCCCCGGGCCACGTGGAGCAACCAGAGAGGGCCGCCGCCGCCGCCGGGGGGGGGGGGGGGGGGGGGGGGGGGGGGGGGCAGCACATCCGGGGGGAGCGCAGAAGGGTTCATGTGCAAGTGTTCAAGGGGTCAGGGTGGGGCTTTGCATTTGATCTCCTCTCCAGTTTGATGTGCTACTGAGCATTATTTTGATTGGGCCAGCGAGGAGGAATATAAGCCTCGCCGGCATCCTAGTAATTAACCAGCGTTATGAACATCCGTCTCATTTAAACCCAGTCTGCTCCAATTTACCCACGCCAAGACCAGACATGTGGCCAACTCGTTCCCACCGAAACCAGCAAAATGTGTTCAGAACAACAATTGGTGATAAGAAAAGAAAAGGTTTCACATGATGCCTGATGATGAGCAGAAGATTACATTGGTACATTTGGTAAGTAATAGCACAGCAAAACAGACAGCTCCTTTTTTCTGGAAAGGAAGGGTGTGATGTGTGTATAAAGACTCAGATTGCTAATGTCATAGAGCACACTTGAGAGACCAGTAAAGCCTTTGTCTTCAAAAAGAAAACGCGGGGTGCTAGAGTGGGACCATACCATGGGGCTGAAAGGGGGGGGGGGGGGGGGGGGGGGGGGGGGGGCAGTGGGAGTGAAGTCTTTGGCAGCTGTGGGAGTCTATGTTTGACAGATGACATTCTGCATGGATGAATGGAGCCTAATGCTGTCCTCTGGCCATTCTGTAGCCCGCTACACAGGTGCACAGGGCCAGGGGTGGAACAACTTCAGGTGATTCCCCAAATAAAGAGGCCTCTTAAAATCCCACACCTGCACACGCCGGGGCCCAAAACATTTTAAAACCCAAGCCTAAAGAATTTGGGAATTCATCAACTTTGCATTAAAACAAATTGTCAGCCAGCATCTCCAAAGTTGATGAGACATGAAGGAGGTTTACGCAAGCACACTGTTAGTCTGCCGAACAGCATTTTAGAAAGCAACCTTTTGTGTTTTTACTTGCAGTTTTTTAAAAGCCACGTAGGACCCCGCCGTTCTGTACATGATTAAAGCCACTCCAGAGGGATAGCCCGTTCCCGTGCTAGAAGGCGGTTTGGTGTTTTTCTACACTCGAGATCTAGTCTCAGATCAGATTCTATGTCTCCGCCATTATCTTGATCCACACACATAAACAGTGAATGCGGGACAATGGACAAGAGATACCCAGTGGTGTTGCCCTTCCCTATGATAGCAGTGCATAACAGCCCTGACATCCTTCCTCCCCCCCTGCTGCAGGGCCTATCAGTCCCAGGCCCTGGTGCCAGGTACCCTCAGAACCCGGCCAGGACCACACAACTCTTCTCCGCTTGGGTTCCACTGTGTGTGTAAACTGAACTCTCAGTGGGAGGCAAAAACGGAATTCTCTTTACTCTTCTTTCGCATTGTTGCTCTCGTTAAAAATAAAAAATAAACTTCTGTTACACTCACAAGACGACGTTTGTTATAGAAAGGCACGTAGCTTTTGAGCTGAAAATGGTCACTGCTTAATGTCTTGCAAGAAATAGATTCTATGTCCTCCAACAAGCATATCCTGGATGGAGCTCGAGTTGTTTAACAATGCTGTTTTGCAAAAATAGCTTGGAAAAACATTGTATGCATAAAAATAATTCCTTACCTACATAATTACCAGAGCAATTAAAACAGTGTATGCTAACATTATTAGACAAAAAATATCATTAAATCAACCACTACGTAAAGCTACTATAGAAATATCTTAACTACATATGTGGAATCATCTTGTCTGTTTCTCTGTTGGGCATGTATAGTAATTTGTATGTAGAAATGGCAGCAGGTCAAACTAGAAGAAATGGTTGCAGAGTTAAGCCAGTGCAGCAGTACTCTACCAATAAAACAGATTAAGCTTTTGGAGTAATTTAGAGCTATTTTATGATCCTAGCATCCTGAAGTCATGATTAAACTTGGAATCTGGATGGGAACAAACTGGTTTACTGGCTCCCAAAGAAGCGTATGTCTCCCAAATTTCTGTGGATAGGGACCGACTCAGGACTTGGAGCTCTCCAAGCTCTCCAATGTCTTTACCCCAGCCTGTGAAAAGATACAGGCCTTTCACAGCTGCCCATGATAAGTCTCCCTTGTATGGGCTTTGACGTTTTTATGTCCACCCCTGAAATGTAACCTCTCCAAGGTACAGTAAAAGATGTCTTTCAGTGATGCCCAGCAGAAGGCTGTTTTTCTCCAACAGGTACCTACAGTTTACAAATGTGGGCCCGTAAATTATGCCTGACATTCATTAAATGCACAAGAGTCAAGCAAGTTTACGCACATATATAATTAATTCTCTCCATCACGTTAATTGGGATCATGCTTGACTCACTGGGCCCTTGAGAGACCCTCTCAATGCTTGGCGATTTCTTTTTCTTTTTTTCTAAAACATTCATCCAATCCAGGCACATAAGAGTGATGCACAATCTTCTACTCAATGGCAACTCATCTGGAACCAACACATTGCTGTCATAGAGTAAATCAAGCTGTTCTTAAAACAACTTCATATTTCACATAAGCTCGTCTATAAAATATAGACGACAGCATGAAAGCGACCCTCTTACCCCTTTTTTTCTTTCACAAAACACAAATTATTCACCACAAATAAAATTTGATGAGGAGATAATTTTGCCAGTTTATGAAAGACCCCTCTCACCCACAGTGAAGCCACCTCCTTCTGCTAAGGAGCTGGGGGTCTGTGGAAGTAGCCACAGTCCCTACACAGATTCAGTGTCCTGGACAGTGTGATGGCGGAAGGGGGAGCCGATCACCTCCAGAGTGGTCCCTCATCGGGCACATGCCTCGACACGTCAGCATAACATTAGCTGACACTGCCTGTTAAGCTCTCTCTTTGACTACCCTGCCAGATTATGCATGTCGCTAGAGCATACTTATAACATATGGGTGATATAGAGATAGAGTTCTCCAAATGTAGAGCAGAGGCAGAAAAGGACAAGGGGCCTTAGCAGTATTCCACGGAAAATAACGTTCTAGGTGCCTTTCTTTTGACAGGGTTACCTCAGGGTTCAAGGTTAAGAGAGCGATGCATTGTCGGTGTAATTCAACTCGACACTAAAATCAACATCGCCATGTCTATTGATAAACAGTGTGTGGTGGTGAGGACACATGTTCAGACTGAACAGGAGGTTCTGTTGTTGGGAATCTGTCATGGATTCAATCTTTTACTCAAACACTGGTGTACCTTCATGTGGCAACGCAAAATTGGGACGTGATACATTCTATGTTTGCAATCATTTTTGAAATGATAATTACGAGAAAGAAGAATAATTGTGTTATTACAAGCAACAGCATTGTATTTGTGATAGGTGGCAGAGTAGTAGGGGTTCCGGTTGGTGGGAGACAGGCCACTTTGATCTCTGAAATTCCCTATCTCTGTGTTTGTTGACGACAGAAGTCTTAGAAGGAGGATTTTCAATCAGACGACCTGCATGGGAATCCCCTAACAGGCAACCATAACATACCATAAACACACGCGCACGCACGCACGCATGCACACACACACACACACACACACACACACACCTAGAAAAAATCCTTGCAATCACACACACACACCCATCCGAGGAATTATCCCTCTTTGTAGGCCGCAGAAAGCCTCACGTATAATATCAGCCATACTTGAAGTTGTGAGCCATAATGCCTACATGTGTAGAGGCTGACAAAAGATTAACCTTTTCTAACACACACACACACACACACACACACACACACAGAATTCCATCCCACAGATGACAACACACCATGTTTACATCTCAAAGTTCCGATCCCACGCATGCTGTTTGTGGCAGCATCCAGTGTTGTTCCTCTCTCTACCTCACCTGAGCAGGTAATTCATCACAGACCTCCATTTTCTTTCCATTCATTCAGCACTTGTCAGGAAGTCTCAGAGCAGATCCTCACAAAACACTAAAGAGAATGTGTGTGTGCCATTTTGTTTTGTTATCGTTCTATGGTTACTTTGTTGTTTTTTTGTAGTTACATGTAAGAGAGTGGGGAAAGGGAAGACAGATGAACCAGGGGAAGATGGAAAATCTGCAGATGAATGCCAAAAACAGTAAAGACATTTCAGTCCTGATTAACAACACTGCTGCTGTTGTTGTTTTTTAAGGTACCTGGAAAAAATGTACAGTGGAAACCTAACTGTAATTGTAGTATATGTTGTGAGGGACAAGTGATGTGTTTAGAATAAAAAATAAAATAAACCTTTTTTATTTGTGTTGGTACCTCCGTTTTACAAAGACCACTTTTGATTAGGAAGAGTATGTCACCTTGGCTGATGTCATTCCAAGAAGTGCTTTGAAGAGAATGGGGGAAGAGGGCCATCGAGGCTGCACAATGCACTAGTGTTTACCAGTAGCATCCTCAGGAGGTGACGCTATACCCCGGCCAGTGGGGACTTGACGATGCAAGGTGGTTCGGCAAGAATGCACATGTGCAGGTCCGGCCATATAGTCAGCATCTCGATGAGTGGCTCTGTTGCCTCCAATAACACACAGCTGTGTACATATGAGAGTGGGTGAATACAAAACGAGTTAAATTCACCTATAGTCCCTTGTCTGCAAAGATTTGTAAGCGTTCCGTTTGAAAGTTGTATAATGAATGGTAATTGTGACAAATACACCTTTTTCCACCAAGATGCATGATCGATTATTAGTGTCGCTTGATATATTTATTTTTATAACATTCTCAACAATTGACTGAATGTGAGGCTTTTTTGCTAAAGAATAATACTGCCCTCTAATGGA